>FR997790.1:4257339-4550557 GCA_905475315.1 Autographa pulchrina | reverse complement strand
ATCGACGAGCCATTTTTATGAAAAAAAAAAAATTACATATGGTCATAGACATGCCATGAGAACATAATAATAATAAATACGCATTCAATGTTTCCAAGATTTTGTTATTATTATTTTCACTTGTAACTGTGAATCTTTTTGTTCCAATTATTTGGAACTGTTTTTTTTTTCATATAGTACATACTTCACTTTTTTTTCGTAGTGCATAATGAACTTAGCGATTGATATTAATGACGTGCCCAAAATATTGTGTCGAGTGCCACTTATGGCACGCGTGCCATTGGTTCGCCATCCCTGTTCTAGTGGTTAGTGACCCTGACTGCTATACCGGAGGTCGTTGGTTCGATTCCCACCCAGGACAAATGTTTGTGTGATGAGCACGATCATTTGCCTGGGTGTAATTTAACTTTAATATGTATGTATTTAGAAATATATAAGTATGTTTATCAGTTGTCTGGTTACCATAGTACAGGCTCTGCTTTGTTTGGGATCAGATGACCGTGTGTGAGTTGTCCCAGGATATTATTATTATATGTGGCTAAAGCCGCGGGAAATAATATTATATATATACTTACCACTTGATAGTTACAGGTAGTTGCTTGAACACAGCATTTTAAAACACTCTCTGTGGTCACTAAAGAAACTTCTCCATCAGGACGAGATTGAACTGTTAACAGAAAAAAGTGTATTTAATAAAAAATATTATCATAAGTGCAAAAATAATCCACTCGGACTATCTGTTACGCTTCCACTGCTAAAGCGCTGAAGCGATATTGATAAAACTTGATATGGAGTTAGTTTGCCACAGGACGTAGGACACTAAGGCGGGTCAGCTGCGGGCAAAAGCTAGCAATACTTTAGATATAACCATTTGACAAACATGCAAAAGCACACAGGTATGAAAGATAGGTTTTATATTTTTTTAAAATTTCTCGTGTAGGTTATGATGATAAATCGAACCGAACTGAAAATGCATCGAAGAGAAAACCAAGGTGCATCTACCACGATTTGTTTCTGCATCACCCTATGTTTGACTGGCAGAGAATGCCAATTGGCATTAAGTCCGCCTTTGTGCAACAGTGTTCAAAAAGTATTAAATAAATAAATAAATAAAAACCACTGGTTGTCCTTAAATAAAAACAAAACTTAAATAAATAAAAACCACTGCTTATAACAAGAGCAAGTTGAAAGCAACTTGCTCTTGTTATAAGCATACCTAAATAAATAATAAAACTTACTTATATAATGGTTGGGTGGTGCTACAAGCCGCCTAGTAATCTGTCGGGCGTTCTTGACTCGCTGCTGTCCTTGGCAGTCGCCGATACACAGTGCTTCTATATCAGACTTTACTGCGTACGGGATTAACAACTTACATTTTGTGTCTGAAAATAAAACAAATAAACAAAAAACAAAAATTAAAGTAACCCCGACAAATTTATAAAATTGACAATAGCTTTCAAAATACTGAACTCATCTTTACAATTTTTAGATAAGAACCGTTTCGATTACGTAAGTTTTGAAAAAAAAACCGCTTCACTAACGGTCCGTTCGTTGAGGAGCTATGATGCCACAGACAGACCGACAAGTCAAGCTTATACTACAGCTCTTTTTACGCTGGGGTTAAAAATATGACGTGTCTAGATAACGATAAATAACTTAAACAGTACAATAATAATAATGCTCATGAATGTAGGGAAGGAACACGTATTACGAAGAATGGGGTAGATGACGGTATGAAAAGATGAAGTCTATATAGTAATCTAAGAATAGTATTTAACTGTATCCAGTGCGACTGGAAGCCGACCCCAACATATTTTGCGGAAATAGCTAAGTGGAAGATTAAAATCGAGTAATATAAAAATAATACATACCTGATAGAACAATATTGTCTATTATCTCATAATCTAGAAGCAAAACATCTGTATCTACTACTAGAAACCAGGTATCACTCTGCAAGCCATCTAAGTACTTAGGATTTTCAGGGATTTGTGGATCAAATATAGAAGCCTCATTCGATATATAATCCTTAGTACTTGGGTTTGTATTCATCTGAAATAAATAAATGTGGACATCGCATACATTGTTCTGAACCTAAAGTAGCTAAAGCACTTGTGTTACATACATTGCTCTGAAATAGAAGTAGCTTAACTTGAGTTATGGAATTCAGAGACAACTAAGGTACATCCAGAGCAGAGACAATGTAGAAAAGTGTTTTTTTACATTGACCTGTTTGGGAATTGAACCCGGGACCTCGGGAGGGAGACACTGATAATCGGTGTGTTCGTCAAGTAATATAATGATTAATATTGATAAGTACCTGAACTGCGCGACCTGTCGACAGCTCGAAACAGTCGGTGTATGCAAAATATTGTAATTTATTTATAAATTGCTTTATATTATTAAAAAAAACCTGGATCCCACCATCAAAACTGGACCAAAATGAAATCGGACCCCACAGTAAGAATTTAAATAAAAAAGAATCATCAAAATAAATAAAAACAGAATCATCAAAATCGGTTCACCCAGTCGAAAGTTCTGTGGTAACAAACCTCCTATTTTGAAGTCGGTTAAAACCACCGCGAGCTTTACCGTGAGCTCGTGGCTCGCCTGTCGATCACACCCTTTATATATTACCTTAAATATTATTTTTTTTTACTTACATTGTTGACTTCAGATAAATTGGTATGATTCTCATCAACCTTATCAATATTGCTCATATTGAATGTAACCCTCTTTTTTGGAGTTGGTTGTTTTAATTCAAAGATTCTTTTTTCTAAAACAGGTAAAATATAATTTTATAAGTTTTGTATTTTCTTGAAATATTCGAATATGCTTACATGGGTATATATATGTTTAAGTTATATTTATAAATGAATGGATCTTAATTTTTTTTCATTTATCTTTCATCAAAATTGGTTCAGTGTCTTGGCTGTGGGAGTGTAACAGACGTGTTTTGCCAGTACTGCTCAGATATATTGCATTTTTTTATATTTATTCATTCATTATTTCATTATTGATTACATTTTGATTTTGATTTTGATTCATTATTGATATAATTCTTAAGTGATTTTAACATTATTTATAGTTTAAGTGCACATCAAAATATTATATAAAACAAAATGATTAAATTGGAGCCATTATCATTACTAAATACCCATGTATGCACATCTTAACAATATAAAAAAAAATTACTGACTTTCAGTTGGTCCGTTAACGCCAGCATCAACAGACTTCCGTCTCTTAGCAATCAATAAAAACCGTAAATCAGTTCTCTCTAAATTTTCTAACACATTTTCTTCATTTGGCACCGTATTTACTGCAATTTCGACCTTATTCTCATGGCTTACAGGTGAAATTACATTACCAGTAACCTTTTTTGGGCTAGAAGGAGTAATATGTACTTGAATACCGTCTAAGTCAGTTTCTCTGTAGGTTTCAAAAGTAAAGGTTTTTTTTGGTGTTGAAGTTCTGAAAGGAGGTTTCACAATTTCATTGGTTTTTAGGCAAAATGTAGAATTTTCATGACATTTACAGCTTTTACACAATTTCAATTCGGTCTCCGTAATTTTTTCAATGTTTGTTTGTGTCACTTTATCTATTAAGGGCTTTTTTGGCTCTTGGCCAAACACTGGCAATTGTATTGGTGCCCATACAATATTTGGTATTAATTCTTGGTCAGGAGCATATTTTGGGTAAGGTGTTTGACCAAATATTGGCATTGGTTGGACATATGGACTTCTTGGTTCATAGTATGGTCTGAATGTTGGTGTGTTGGTGCTTGATGTTGGTATATTGGTACTAGATGTTGGCCCATCTTCAGTTGGTGCATGACAATTATGGCAGTTTTCAGGTAATCTATGTTCATTTTCTCTTAAACCTTTATTCTAAAAATAAGGAAATAATAAATACAATGTTTAGAACATTTCTCATAAAAGTTAAATAGTAAGAAAGTGTAATTAGATTCTAGTTTGAATATTTTATATTGTTAATAATATTTGATTGTGAAATGCTAATGATTAGATAAAATTGTGTTTTAATAAAGAAATGTAAAATTTAAAAAAAGCAAATAAATAACAATAAAAACAGTTAATATTATTTTTAGATATTCATATTACATTATGTACTATATCTTTGGTAAATAATATGATACACTATGTCTAATATTGACATCATAGAGAAAAGTAAATAAGTAGGGTAATTGACATAGTTCTTATCACAAGGCGACAAAGCTGATTTTCGAATTCGGTTTTAAATTGTTTATTAAATAATGTACATTTCTAAATCGGAAACTTTCTAAAGTATCTCTCACCTAAATAAGAAATTTAGATATATTGATAAGCGTTTTATGATAATATTAGGTGCACGTGGGTGGTATTAGAAAAATAAAAATAGGTATATTAACTAAGGACACCGCCATAAAATTTTGCATGGATTAAACACGACTTGCATGGATAATTTTTTTGTATCTAAATTATTATTAAGTAGCACATTAACATGATATAATATAAATAAAAATTAGAAAAATAAACATTTTAAATTTTACGTTACTCAACGTCAAACTTGTGTTGTTTCAAAATACCTACATTGTATTTTCGTAAATATGCAAATATATTGAAGAATATACTTACATCAGGGTCACAACTCCACACAGATTCTCCGGTCACCACATTAAAATAATAGAATTTGCCAGGATTGCCTTTTGAAGGGCAAAGTAACCAATTTTCGGAATCATTCGTTTTCTTATTCATATGCATTTTGACACTATAAGACTAACTTAAGTAATGTATAATGCTATAAACATTGCAGAATAATAGTTTAGTTGAATTAAATCTAGTCATATTAACGAGACTTGAACTTGAAAAAGTTCTAAAAATTTTTGCTTACACCCGCGAATTTTTAAGTTTGGGTCAGCAAAAAGTAGCTAAAGCACTTACGGTTGCGTTCCAATTCCTTCAACGTCACATTCTTTAACATGTGCCATTGTTATATAGTCGCTTCGTACGAAACATAGTTAGGTTCTAAATATTTTAAAAGTGTCATTATGATTAAAAAACAATAAAAATGTGATTCTAATAATAATATGCACCTTCAGAGCATGAAATAAAAATTTATTTGACAGGCACTCAAATGCTTAAAATATTTATTTATCAAGTTTTCTTGTCATGAACGGTCGATTCGTCAATCGTCACTCGTTTTATTATTCATAGAAAGAAATGAGGTGCCGTAAATACTAAAATGTACCATGATACTAACTTTATGTGAGAGCTTAGTTAGTTTAATGTTTTTACTACTACAGGATAATTATAAGTAGCAAACCAAAGCGTAAACAGTTTTACTTTTATATCACCGCAACCGCGGCACCGTTCAAATTCCTAGCCAACTTTAGAAACAATATTTAAAAGCGGGTAGATTAGTTTATATCGTAATTCTATGAGTTCTTTTAGTTCAGAAACATGTAGCCTAGGTACCTACTGGCTTTCGGCAACCCCGATCCTCGAATGGGGATGATGACTAATTTTTATATTTATATCCATCTTTTAAATCATAAAAAAATATTAGACACGTATTTTTTCCCTTGGCCCGTAAACAAAAAAGTATAGTGAGTACAATTCTTGCGTGACGT
Organism: Autographa pulchrina; assembly: GCA_905475315.1. Taxonomy (NCBI): domain Eukaryota; kingdom Metazoa; phylum Arthropoda; class Insecta; order Lepidoptera; family Noctuidae; genus Autographa; species Autographa pulchrina. The sequence continues at coordinate 4,544,934 of FR997790.1, read as the reverse complement.
CACGTCTAAGCAAAACATTTACCTAGCCGTGACGTTACAAGCCCCCACTCCTGAAATTTAAGGCGTTTTATCTTCGTACTTCTTTATTGAATTGATAAAAGAAAAAATACGTGTCTATTATATTTTGATTATGTAAATGGCAGACTAAATTGATTTTGAATTTTGATACCCAGTCCAGCACCAAAATTAGTATAATGGAACAAGTCAGCCAAGTAAAGTTAAAGTACCTAAACTTCGGAAAAGGAACTAGCTAGGTGTTTTTTTTTCAAGAAACTATAAATTAAAAACAACAGTTGTAATAAAAGTTTTATTATAAAATAATCTTAAAGCTACCAGTGAGCAAATTGATGCAACTATCTTAAATTAGGAACGATCACAGCTAAAAACTAATCCCATTTGCAATATTCTTTACATTTACACTTTTATTTTGCTTATCAGAAAAAATATATAGACGAAAAATGAAAAGTTCATTAAAAAATACACGTGCCATAATGAAGGCTTAAAAAAAAAACAAAAAAACCGCGCGTGGTCAGTCTTTGTTTAGCTTTTTAATTGAGAAATTTTTCAATTGTGGGATTCGTCTATGATTTTTTTCTGATATTTGCATTTACAGTAAGCCATTTATGAACATATTTGTTTAAATATTGTGTCTATCGTCACAGTTATTCATGCTTAAATTACCTACTTTTTGGGCCGTTGGGTAAGTTCTAAAAGACATTGGTGAATGTCGCTATATTCTGATGTTCATAGGAAGATGAAGCCTGTTAGTTTAGTTCGAAAAAATATGAATCCCAAAATCCAATCCAATCTCTTAGCAAATACTTAGCTAGGTCTTAATCAAATTAATGATAGATTTACTTACAGAAAAGCAGATTTAATATTGCTTATTCTATTCTCCCGTTTAAATTGAGCTATAAATACCAAGTAGGTACTTATTTATTACGGAAAAAAATAAGGGCCCATAATGTAATTTAAACATTGGTGTTACCAAAAAACGTTCGTGTTCAGTTTGACGTTTTTGATAGGAAGTATCCGTTGGTAAAACTCTGTACCCTTATAACATGACAATGCATAATGTAATAAAAATAATAAATATAGTATAATAAGGAATTATATATTTCATTTTTCGAAATAGTAAGCATATTTTTTTTTATTATTGCGGACAACATCACATACATTGCTCTGAACCCAAAGTAAGTAGCTAAAGCACTTGTGTTATGGAATTCAGAATCAACGAAGGTACCACAAACACCCAGACCCGAGACAATGTAGAAAAGTTTGTTTCTACATTGACTCGTCCGGGGATCGAACCCGGGACCTCAGAGCTAGCGACACCTTGAAACCGGTGCGTACGCCACTCGACCACGGAGGTCGTCATAAAAAGTAAATAGGAGAGTTTATCTCGGTAAATATTTACAGTAAGTAACCGAAATATATGTAGACACTGCGTTTTATAATTCGATAGAGTTATTAACACAAGCCAGAAAAAGAAAAAAATTGGACGCAATCGAAACCATACTTTGATACAGGATTCTATTAAAAAGTAGGGTTTTTTAACCGACTTTAAAAAGAGCCGATTCTCAATTCCTATTCGTGTTTTTTTTTATGTATATTTGCAATGTCACACAGATTGCTTGAAGTTCTTGCTGTAGCTTTTTAATTAGTTAAGGGCCGATTTCTCCAAGGCCAGATATTTTTTATTCGAGAGATAAAATTCGTGTTTGACAGATTTTGTATTGAAGACCTGTCAAAAATTCTAAATTATTCCTCTGATAAAATTATCTGGCGTTGGAAAAATCAGCCCTAAGTAATATAATTAGGTAGGTAGGTACTCTATCGAATTAAAAATTCAACTTGTAATTTTGACATTAGGTATATATACCTATTAATGTCCAGAAGCACTGAGGTAGATAGAAAGAAGAAAATTATGCTTTTTATACAATTTCGTATACTTTGGCCATGTCATGTAATTATAATATTCAGTCTTTATAACATTGTTACCTTTTCCATTAAAAAAAAACATGTCTTGAGCCGAGTCTTACTGTCATTGGAAAAAAAGATGCTACATACTTACACTCTGAAATATTATTATTATGAAGGAATTAATATCAGACCATGAATTCTCTACAAATTATACTTCTAATTATTTTATTTTCTTTTAAAGAACTTCGGATTTCTAGAAAAACATGTTTTACATTACGCCATCTTGGATTTCATTTTTATCGTTTAAAAATATTTTTTATGACCTATCTCTCAATCACATACATACTTTAAAATCTCAATTAAATTGTAACCTTTTAAACCAAATTACAAAATATAAATGCATTATTTAATATTATCGACTCAAGGACATGTAAAATCTACTGATTTATTTTTACTAACTAGATTTTAAAAACGCTTCCTTTTCGAACACGAATATTTTGCTTTTACTTAAATTTTTACTTTTAAATATTAATATGGATTTTAGACTATCATTTTCGAGATTATTTGTGTATATTTGTTTAATTATTAAAAAGAGGCCTAATAGTAACATGGTTGATGATACTAAAATCGACAATGGCGGCAAAATGACTGTTGTGAAGTAAACTGTCCATTTTATTTGTGATGGCAGGCCTTCTTGATGCTGAAAAGAAAAAAGAAAAATAAATAAAAACGTCTCAGGACAATAGGATAGGAGTAAATTGGGGAAAGACTTTTGCCCAGCTGTGAGACAACTAATCACAGAGACAGCTAATCTTAGTTCTCGCGCTTAACTTTATTCTATTTTATTTAACTAACAAAATCGTAATCTAGACTAACTAACGCTACTTACCCCAAAAAAAATTTAGACCGCGTGAGCAAAATGACAAAGACAGCATAAGCCTTAAAACGGCCTCTTAAAAATGCCAACGTCCGTACCACGTTGAATACACCTGGGGCCCGAGTCTGCTCTTTACACTCCGTGTCAGTGTGCTCATAGTTGGCTCATAGTGGGACGATTTTACGATAATTGGCAGTAAACTAAGTTAGTAGAATGCCACGGACACGGAGTGTAAATAGCAGACTCGGGCCCCTATTCTCGTCCGATCACCGAAGTTAAGCAACATTAGGCGCGGTAAGTACTTGGATGGTTGACCGCCTGGGAATACCGCATTTAGTTGGCGGCCTCTTAAAACTCGTTGCGTTTGATTATCCAAATACTTAATTAATGTAACATGTAACATCCTTACATAAATACTTACATATTCTCCCCAAAACAAGGGTATGACCGTGCTTGACAGTTTGGCGAACTTCTCATCATATCCTGACAGGTCGTGGATTTGGAGGTTACTCTGCATGCGAGCTACGGCTTCGAAGGGTGTGCCGGTGTACTGAAATAAGGTAGAATTTAGTAATTATATCATCAATATACATTTTATTAGTAGTTGAATAGTTTTATACTAGCCATGTGTCTTTTTCCCGCCACAAATTCGATGTGTCAAAGAATGTGGCAGAATAACAGAAAGGTCTTTGCCCCGCAGTGTAATAACAATTACTATTGTATACATTGTAATAAATGATAAAAAAGTAAGTAGTTATACCTTTTTATCTAACAGCAAATAAGTAACCAATCAAAATGCTTAGGTACATGAAAATAGGGTGGTTTGCAAAAAGATACAATTTATTAACTACAAATTATGCAACATCAAAGTCGCCTTACAAGTAAAGAAAAGCTATTTTTGTATATAAACTCAAAATTTCAGTTGTACATATATTTATGTCTTAGGTTTCGTAATTAATAAATAAATAAATAAATGCGGACAACATCACATACATTGCTCTGATCCCAAAGTAAGTAGCTGAAGCACTTGTGTTATGGAATTCAGAAACAACGAAGGTACCACAAACACCCAGACCCGAGACAATGTAGAAAAGTGGTTTTTCTACATTGACCCGTCCGGGTATCGAACCCGGGACCTCAGAGCTAGCGACACCTTGAAAACCGGTGCGTACGCCACTCGACCACGGAGGTCGTCAAAATATAATTTATATTAAGTATAATTTGTATTTTTAAATAACAATAGAAAATAGTTATTTTATATACTCACAGGTTCCAATATAACGTACGAGTTGTGTTTATATCTGTCTGGCTTCAGTCCTGTCACAAAATGGTCTTTCGGGACACCTCCAATGTAGAAATGTGGGAAAGACACCACCATGGGGAAATCTGGAAAAAGATGGCGCTTAATTATTATAGGCATAGATTCTGCTGATCATGAACTAAACGAAAGCGGTTTTTAGTCTAGTAAAAAAATGATAGCGGGGTAGGTTATAAAAAAAAAATCTGTTAAGATATTAAAATGTAACAAATAGTTATTTTGTTAATAATATTAATATTTATAACAAGTTTTCATTTTGAATAATAAATTTAATAATTTTAACTATGTTGTTCATATTTATTTATTTCAATGTGTTACAAAGAAGAAACCTATCGACACGTAACTAGTCTATTTTGATAACATACTTAATTAAATGGTTTAACATGCGTTAATGGCGATTAAAAATAAAGTTGTTGTTAAAGTTAAACAATCATGTACACTTGTAGCTAAAATATATAGGCAGAGCTGTTCAAGGTAGTCATATCCTTTTTCTTAAAAAAAAAAATACCAATGAGCAAGCGTGGTGATCAATGCTCGTGCCTTCTCTATATGGGAAGAGGCCTGTGACCAGCAGTGGGACGTTTATAGGTTGGTATTATTATTATTAAATAGAAATTGTCAAAAACTGTCTATACCTTAGAGTGTAGATTATAAACTAAAGAGTGAGCCTATCAGTGTATGAACCGTGAGCACTAGTATGAACTAGTTTTATCGTAAATTTTGTATCAAGACGGAGCGCGCCGTTTTAATAAAACTATCTAAAACCCTAATATTATCCTAACAATGTCGAAACCATCGATATTTTCGCATGTAAGTCTGTCGTTGCGCGAAAAATAAGTTTAAATCAGTAAACGAATGTACTAGATACAGACAAAAAGTGCTCTCGCTTGTCACGAAGGAAAACTAGCGATACTATCGGTCTATAGTTATCTATAGTCTAAGGTCTATACTTACTAAAGTAACATTTCGACGCGTCACTAATCCCAGGAAGAAGGCTCGGTTCGGTGTCATAACAGTCGGTGCCATTCGACACTCGAGCGAACACGCTCTCAGATAAGTTATATCGATATAACGGAACGTTGTGCATTGTTAGCTCGCCTGGAAATAGATAAAATATGGATGAGTATGATAAAACATAATATAATATGATGATATGAAATGAGACGTTCTTAATGTCTATCTGTCGTTACTTATTTAGTTAAATGAAACAGAAAGGCAACTTAAAATTGAGTTATATTAGTTTAGTTGAGCTACATTATTATTAGCTAAAATAACTTACAACATAACTTTTTATAATAATACAACGTCACGTAAGAAGGTAGCTCAACGACTCATTTATTTATTTTTTAAAGTACATCATGACAATGAACATCAATAGACAACCATAGACAACATGTCTTATATTTTAGATATACATTACAACACTCCCACTATATCTAACAATATAAGTACACTTAAACTTAAACAATTTGTACACCTAGCTTATCTAAAAATTTATAATGTTTGATAGAACATAAGCTTTTAGTGAATAGATCAGCAGGCATTTCAGCCGTTGGCAAATACACAACATTAACAATATTGTTTGCTACATACTCTCTACAAAAATGGTATTTGATGTCAATGTGTTTGGTTCTTTTGTGAAAGACTGGATTTACTGTTAACTTCTGTGCACTCTGATTGTCATTGAAAAGATCAATAGTGTACATTTCCTGAGTTATTTCATACTGTAAATTCCTCAAATAAACTGCTTCTTTACAAGCTTCAGTAATTGCCATATATTCGGCTTCACTACTGGACAAAGCAACAGTTTTTTGCTTTTTTGTTTCCCAAGATATGACACAACCAGATAAAGTGAAGCAAACTCCAGTATATGACTTCCTATCAATTATGTTTCCACCCCAATCAGCATCAACAAACCCTTCTATTAATGAACCTCCCTCAGCAGAATATTTTAAACCAAAATCTCTGGTACATTTTAAATATCTCAATAACCGCTTGACATATGCACAGTGTTCATTAGAATAACAATTGTTAAATTGACTTAAATACCCAACAGGATATGCAATATCCGGTCTGGTTAAAACTGCCAAATACATAAGAGATCCAATTATTTGCTGATATGGAAAATTTACTACACTTTGCTCATGTTTAGATACATGCAACTTAGCTTCCATTGGAGTCTTGACAGGTTTACACTGACTCATATTAAATCTATGCAGTAGCTGATCTACATAATCTTTCTGATTTAATGTTACTGATCGTTTAGATTTATCAATAGTTACGTTTACACCAAGACATTTCCTTATTTCTCCTAGATCCTTAATTTTGAACTGACTAGCCATTACACGCTTTAAATGTTCAGTTTCACTACTATTATTAGAAAAAATAAAGAAATCATCCACAAACAATGTTACAATAGTTTTTAAATTATTTTGCATTTTCGTGTACATACATGGCTCTATTTTTGATCTACTATAACCCATGTTTAATAAACAATCATCTACTCTTTTATTCCATGCCCTGGAAGACTGTTTAAGTCCATAAATAGCCTTTTTTAACTTAAGTACTTGGCCACTATGTATACTTTCAGAAAAACCTTCCGGTATCTGCATATAAATTGTTTCTTTTAGAGTACCATTCAAGAAAGCAGTAGTTACATCGAGATGCGTTGTATTCAAACCCAGTTTTACTGACAATGCAAAAAGTAACCGTAAAGTAGTGTGTCTAACTACTGGTGAAAATGTTTCTGTGTAATCTATACCTTCAACTTGCGAAAATCCTTTAGCCACTAGACGAGCACGAAAACGAACTTTATTTTCGCAGTCATACTTTTTTCGTAGAACCCATTTGCATTGTACTACTCTGCCACCTTTTGGAGCATCACTTAACTCCCACGCATCATTTTCTTTAAAACACTGCAACTCTTCTTTGACAGCCGACTCCCACTGCTCCTTCTCTGGTCCATTTAATGCATCGCGCAGAGACAGACCAGCCGCATCATCATATGTGTCACTGCCGACACACAGGTTTGAGAAACCATATCTTTCTGGAGCTTTCCTTATCCGCATGGGTTGGCACTGCGGACTATCTTTCTCTCCATCATTCATAGTGCAGTCTGTGTCTTCATAGTCACTAGAAACATATGTCTCGTCATCACTTTGAAAACTCTCTTTATAACTTTCAGAGTCACTTTGACTTGACAGTGGTTCAATCTGTTGTTGCTGTGTATCATCATGTTTCATACTATCCCCCACTGAATCAATATTCTGACCTTGAACTTCAATGAGTTGTTCAGATTTTGATTCCTTCTCGATGATGATCACGTCTCTACTTGTTGTTACAGTCCTAGTTTCTGGATTGTACACCCTATATCCTTTAATGTTATCTGGATATCCTATGAGAATATTTTTGGTCGCCTTCTTGTCCCACTTCTTTCTCTTTTCTTTTGCTACATGAACCATAACAATGCTTCCAAAGATTCTTATATGGCTAATGTCAGGTTTGGAACCTGTCCACAGCTCGTATGGAGTTTTGTTATCCAACGCTGCTGCCACAATTCGATTCTGCAGATATACCGCCGTATTGGTGGCTTCGCCCCAGAATTCTTTACCTAGATTGGCATCAAAAAGTAGACATCTTGCCTTTTCTACAATGGTGCGGTTGAACCTTTCACATAATCCATTTTGTTCTGGAGTGTATGGATTTGTTTTCTGATGAATCACACCAGCACGGTCCAGGTAATCATCAAACTCTTTGTTGCAATATTCTAGCCCATTATCACTTCTTAATACTTTGATTGTTTGGTTTGTTTGATTTTCCACCTGAGCTTTAAAACTTTTGAAATACTTCAAGGCCTCATTTTTATGTTTCAAAAAATAAACAAATGTCATCCGGCTATAATCATCCACAAACAACAAGAAGTATCTGGACCCCCCTATAGAAGTTGTCTCCATAGGTCCACAGATGTCTGTGTGCACAATATCTAGTAGATCACAACTTCGCTGACCAGTGCTTTTAAATGGTAATCTGCATTGTTTTGCTTCGCAACATGTGGTACATGAGGACTTGCTAATATTAACTTTTTCATCAAGTGACATGCCGAGCACACCATTCTTCATCTGATTTAAATAATCTTTATTTATGTGTCCTAATCTGCGATGCCATGTTATTCCTGTCACAACTGGTGCTGCTAACCATTCTTGTTTTAACAGATTCACCTTGTAAACTCCATTGACCAATACTGCTGTAAGAACCAGCTCATTCTTCTGATTATAAACTGAACAACCATTTTCCGTGAAAGAAACACTGTTTCCCTTCATAATCAGTTGGCTGACAGATAGCAAATTTGTGGTCAGGCTTGGTACACAAAACACGTCTTTCACTACTATATCCCACTCATGTTTATCAGTTGTAGTAGTGATTTCTACATCGCCAGAACATAATACTGACACCTTATCACTGTTAGCAACAACAATTTCTCTGTTTTGTTCATACTTTGCATTCATAACCCAACTTTCGTTTACTGTTAGGTGTACACTCGCACCGGAGTCGATGTACCATTCATCCTTATTGAATGTTCCGCTCAGGAAAACTGCGCTAAAAGCGTTTGACTGCATTCTTTCCTTATTCTTCGCATTATATGAGATGTTTTCGTTGTTTTTCTGGTTATTTGTACATTGATTCTTGTAATGCCCGATTTGTTTACATCGGTAGCACTTAATCTGCTTGACGTTTGACTTTGACAAGCTAGTGTTACCAACTTCATGTTTTCCGGTCATAGACAAGTTGTTTTGTTTTCCTCTGTACTTCGAACGAACAGCGAAAGCACTGCTAACTTCACTCTCATCATTACTTGCTAAATCCATGTCCAACAATTTAGTTTTGATGGAATCTGATGTAATAGGAATACCCGAATGCTCGATTGCCATGATCATAGGAGAGAAACGATCTGGCAATCCCGCTAACAGCAGTGATCCAGTCCATTGGTCGTTAATTTCGAATCCTGTTCCACTGAGTTTCTGTGCTGTATCAATAATCTGCGTTACATATGACGTCATTGAACTGCAACTCTCTCGACGAATCGAAATCAAATTCCTTAGGAGGCTTATTCTTCGTGAAAACCCGTTGTCGTCGAATAATTGTTTCAGCTTTTCCCATAATTCTTTTGAAGATTTAACATTTTTCACGTGTACGTATAATGACGGATCTATTGTCATAATCAATTTAGCTTTTGTTTTTTCATCATCAGTAGGTTTAATTTCTTTTGCTGGATCTGGCTTCACACAATGATTCATTCCTTCTAGAATCAGGAAATTCTCCGCAGCAAAACACCATTCGCTGTAATTATCACGTCCCGTGAGCTTGGGAACGTTGATGAGATAGTTCGTTGACATTTTGAATTTTCAACTGCGATGTTACTAAAACCACTAAATATAACAATCCTTCCACAATACAATCTATTAATCTTCAAACACGGTTTTTTTGAAATAGTCTTTTAACACTTGCGAATACTGCAAAAACTGGTTAAAATTTTTTAAAATTTAAGCGAGCGGCCCATAACCTATAATAATACAACGTCACGTAAGAAGGTAGCTCAACGACTCATTTATTTATTTTTTAAAGTACATCATGACAATGAACATCAATAGACAACCATAGACAACATGTCTTATATTTTAGATATACATTACAACACTTTTGATATAACACTATAACATAATTATAATATAATATTCCGGAACAACTCACAGACGGTTATCTGAACCCAAGCTAAGCAGAGCTTGTGTTATGGTAACCAGACAACCGATAAACATACTTATGTATTACTAAATACATACATATTATAGATAAATATCACCCAGACACAGAACAAATGATCGTGCTCATCACACAAAGATTTTTCCTTGGTGGGAATCGAACCCACGACCTCCGGTATAGCAGTCAGGGTCACTACCACTAGACCAACAGGCCCGTCGAACACTCGTTTTTATCAAAAGTTAAAATAAGAGAAGTGTAAATAAAAAAAAGAATCTATATCTAAAGTCAGCAATGTCTCTTATCATAAAAGTATTTAATAAACCAAATATGGTTATAATATAAAAACGAACTAAACTAACAAAAAACTTACTATCAAAATACAGCGGCATCAACTTGCAAACGGACTTTCTCCAATACAGCAACACATCGGCTTTGGTCAGCCGTTGTGCATACATCACGCCTTCAGTAGACCCGAAGATACGGTCTGGACATGTCTGAAATGTGGAAGAATAGGTAATCATACTACCCCGCAATCTATACTTATAATAAATCTGTAGAAGTGAAAATTCTGTACATTGAAAATATCAAAAAAATAAATGGCGGGGGGTGTTACTAGACCGACACCGAACCGAAAAGTGTGAAAAAAAAAGTTTTTGTCTGTCTGTCTGTCTGTTTGTTCAGGTATCACGCAAAAACTACCCGTTCGATTAGCTACGATGAAACTTGGTATAATTATTCTTTATTATCCTGGGCACCACACTGGGTAGTTTTTATCCCGGAAAAGTATAAACAATAAAAAACAAACTTAATTTTGCGGTTAAAAACTCATTGATAAGTTTCGTCATCCACGCGAACGAAGTCGCTGGCACAGCTAGTACTAAATATAAGGTTAAATGCATGAACGGCGAAGGAAAACATTGTAAGGAAACCGGGATTCCAAAATTGGGAGCTGAAATTGCCAATCCGCAATGAGCAAGCGTGATGATCAATGCTCGTGCCTTCTCTATATGGGAAGATGCCTGTGCCCAGCAGTGGGACTTTTATAGGCTAGTATTATATTAAATATGCTGATCGAGCAGGTTGACTGGTTTTGACGATTCAAGAAATATCGTGCGAGTTGCAGTATGTTGCCGTCTATGATCAATCATTTTTGACTGCGAGACCCGCAAAAGCAAAAGTATTACATCAGCGGGTTTATATCACATAAGGCAGTATACAAACGAATAAACAATATGAAACAGGGCAGGGAGATGATGAAGATATAGAAGCCCCTTTAACTAAGTGCCTACATACCTCAGGATCGAATCCTGGCAGCTGCGGTTCTCCTCGGAACCTGTCGATTTGGAAGAACTCCTTGTGACCCCACTGGGAGCCAATCTTCACTGTCATCTCGTCAGTAAAATCTGAGTATATCTGGAAAATAATAATTTAAATTAAATTTAAAATGGACGTCACATACATTGCACTGAACCCAGAGTAAGCAGCTTAAGATCCTGTATTATGGAATTCACAGACAACGAAGGTATTTCAAACACCCAGTCCCGGGACAATGCAGAAAAGTAATTTTCTACAATGACCCGTCCGGGGATCGAACCCGGGACCTCAGAGCTAGCGTCACCTTGAAAACCGGCGTCTACTTTACTCGACTACTGACATCATCATCCTTACATACCTATTATCTTCCAGTCATATATTTGAAACTTAAAAAAGACTGTTATAATAATTTAATAAATAATTAAACTTACCCTATCTAACATACCAGCATTATTTACAGGCACCAATCCAGGCACCAAACTCTTAGACACGTCTAAAACTGGATCTGTATAGTTCCATAGATATTCGTAAATAGTCTTCTTGACAAACGGTTCAGACTGATACATGGATATAAAGGATCTTAACACTGTCCTTACGAAGTAATTCGCATCGTGTAGACGGGAGAGGATGCCCTGAAAAAAACCATAATATTATGAAGTTAAAATATATTTGCTCCCTCTCTCCTTCTTTCAGTCTCTTGGACTTAGAGAAAAGTCAAACTATACTAAAGTCAATCTGGAAAGAGAATTAAACATTATTACTAATTACGCAATTATCAACTTTGGCAACATGTGTTTAAGTTCATTTTAGAATGACAAATATTACCGAAAAGGGCCTTAAAGTAATTCGAATGTAATGGAAACTGAACTGTTAGTCATTGAATTAAGGTTCATAATCCCAAAGCACGGTCATTATTTCTTTAAAGTGGCTGATATATAGAGAAACTAAATTTGACAGGTCTAATTATCTTCCATTATTTATTGATTATGTACAAGTGAAAAAGATACGAAAGTCCGAAATAAGTTTAGTGAGGACTTAACAGAATCGGCGCCATTTTAACACGCTTTTATTAGCTTCACTTGTATGTATGTATGTATGTATGTATGTATGTATGTATGTATGTATGTATGTATGTATGTATGTATGTATGTATGTATGTATGTATGTATGTATGTATGTATGTATGTATGTATGTATGTATGTATGTATGTATGTATGTATGTATGTATGTATGTATGTATGTATGTAACCGACTCCTTTGGACACGATTTTGACCCACTTTAAACGAACAGATTTAATTCAAACTTTGTACACTTATCAAGAATCAGCGACAATATAATAATTTCATAGGTTTATCTCATTATCCTGATTAGGATCGCCAGGATTAAATAAATAAAAAAAAACAATAAAAAAAAAATTCTAGTCCACAAAGCAATACGTTTGAATTCAGATAACACGTATTGCTGCTAGGACTAAAAAGAAAAAACTAAAAAACACGCGTGTTTTTTAGTTTTTTTTAACTATATTTATTTTTATTTAAGTGTTTTAAAATCAAAGGGTGTAAACGGGACCCTATTACTAAGAGTAAAAACTACTAATGAAGGTGGACGAAGCGACGAAGCGAAACAAGTGTGTAAGATCGTAACAAGTGGAAAGAAGTGGTATCTGCCTACCCCTACGGAAAAGAGGCGTGATTAAATGTACGTATGTATAAACTACTTAATAACGGATTTGAATGATAGTCTAGTACACAATAATCAGGCTAGCCTGCAACTGATGCAGCCTTGGGCATTAGTATCCGTGCATTGAACCGTTAGACCACCAACTATAAGACTCTATTTTAAAACTACGGGTCGAATAGTAAAAACGAAGAAAATGTTAAAATTTTGTGAAAATTACGAAAATTAGTAACAAAATTGCAAGTTTTTCCTCATTTACCCTGTCTGTTATCTGATTGTGGAATGGATAAAAGCGATACAAACTCTAGGATTATAATTTTAGGACCTTTTTTCTAGTGAAATAAAACCTTTTTTTATTTGGCTGAATATTCCAACGCTAGATAATTTTTCCGAGGCATAGTTTTGAATTTTTGTCAGTTCAGAATCAGTCAGACATGAATTTATGTAGTTTATCGAATAAAAAATATTTAATGATTGAAAAATCGGTCTTTAGAATAACTATTAACTCCATTTATTAACTTGTTTGAACTTTTGACGTTTTGAGGTTAGAGTTACAAAAATACGCAGACAAAGTCACGAACAACAGCTAGTATTAAATAAACTCTAAAACAAACTTCGAGTGAAGGGAATCTAACGATTTGAGGTTACAAACAATTTGTGTAGCTAAATATTACATAATATGTAGTTTACTATCAAATATTACATTAATCATGATTATATCTTTTTTGCTACTAATTTATAATTTGGTATAAGTTCCATTAAATATAATTGTTTAATTCGGGAAAAAATACTTACTACCATTAAAAAAAAATGATAAAAAGTTTGTTTGATCTATCAGGTGTTTGTTTTTATACTCAATTCAGTCATAATTATAGTATCGTTTTGATAATGGGTCACCATGTATTGTATATTGTCTCCGAACTTCTTTTGACGGCCTGTTGGTCTAGTGGTTAGTGACCCTGACTGCTATACCGGAGGTCGTGGGTTCGATTCCCACCCAGGACAAATGTTTGTGTGATGAGCACGATCATTTGTTCTGTGTCTGGGTGTAATTTATCTATAATATGTATGTATTTAGAAATATATAAGTATGTTTATCAGTTGTCTGGTTACCATAACACAAGCTCTGCTTAGCTTGGGATCAGATAACCGTGTGTGAGTTGTCCCGAAATATTATTATTATTATTATACGAATACAAAATTTCATCCCTTTTAGATGTCAAGGAACGGTTATAATTTAGCAAAAAATATAGGAACCTCTGACAAATTGCCATAAATTATCGCTAAGATTGATTTCGACCACATTGGTCGAACAAACTGCATCATAATCGGTCCACCCGTATACAAGCTATTGTGCCACAGACAGACAGACGGACACGTCATATTATAATGTCTTTTTGCGACGTGAAACAAAATAGATGTCAAATTGCAATGTTCCAAAGATTTTATTGTTTTCAAATTAAGGTGGCAGGATGACGGCTGGTAAAATTTTGAAAAGGCGAGATATAAAAATATTTAAAGAATTGGAGGAGGCCTTTGTCCAGCAGTGGGACAGTATAGACTAAATAAAAAAATATATAGGAGACTTACCAGCACAGCAACATTAGGCACCACAATCGTCTGATTCAAATCGATATGGTTCTGTTCCGGCAAGAATATCGGGTACCTCTTAGCTGTGTATGTCATTGTACTGTTGTCGTTAAACCTCACGTTTTGATGTAGGAGCTTCTCTCTGGAAAAAAGAGATGGAAATATAAACATAAAGGTTTGTAGACGGAGATGGTTTGTTCCTTGCACAGAGATCGGCATAGCCATTCAACGTGGCAATGCTGAGAGCCTTCTGGGCATGTTTCCCGCCATTGACAAGGATGACGATGAATTTTTTGACGATTATATGTAGGTATATAAGTTTTTAGCATATTGCAAATATACAACAAAATGTGTGTTACTCTGTATTTAAAACATCAATGTGTGTTCCATCTCATGTACCACATTATTAAGCCAATAAAATATTTTTCATTTACTTAATAAAGTTAGTAATTAATTAGGTTTCCATGGATAAATTTTGATGACCTAGGCAGAGCTTGTGTTATGGTAACCAGACAACTAACAAACAAACATAAATATTTCTAAATACATACATATTAAAGATAAATAACACCCAGACACAGAACAAATGATCATGCTCATCACGCAAAGATTTGTGTGATGGGCATGGTCCTGGATGGGATTCGAACCCACGACGAATTTATATTTATAATTATGTATATTTACTAAGCCTCGATTGCATAATAAATGCAACACAAATACTTGGGATTCCCAATGATCGGTTACAATAAAAACATGTTGATTCCAACGTAATCCACTTCCTCGTTTATTTTTTTGTGAAAACACGTTATGGATTTCATTTGATATAAGCTTGGAATGTAATGGAAGCTATAATATATTAATAATAATATCTTCGGACAAGTTACACATGGCCATCTGATCCCATTCCCAAACTATACAGAGCCTGTAATATGGTACCCAGAAAACTGATGAACATACCTAAGTATGTTGCTAAATACGTAAAACAAAGTCACCATGTAGAACTCAATAATGGCCCGATTTTTAGGATCTTTGATTTGTTGGATTCTTCTCCACCCCGAATAACAGAAAAACTATAAAAAAACATCGGGAACGGGGACTAAGTACCCACACAAGCAGGTAAAACCGCGTTGCATAGCTTGTATAATAAAATGCTGGAATCAATAGTTCTACCAAGTATTAAAACATGCCAAATTAAAAAAGTATTAAATATTTAGTACCAATAAAAAATAAATAAATTAAAAAAATAAAAAAACCCGACTGCATAAAAAACACTTTAAATAAAAACTGAAAAGTAAAAAACAAGTTCAATAAGTCTAGAAGTGTAGATAGCAATGTTACTGTCACAGTCGGGACCCATAATGAATGATTTTAGTCTAGCTTATTTAATGGGTCCCGACTGTTACAGTAACATTGCTATCTACACTACACTTACTACTACTACTACACTTCTAGACTTATTGAACTTGTTTTTTACTTTTCAGTTTTTATTTAAAGTGTTTTTTATGCAGTCGGGTTTTTTTATTTTTTTAATTTATTTATTTTTTATTTAACACTTTTTAGTTAAAATCATAATAAATTCACCTAGCGTACGGCATTCGAGTATGTATTTAGTTTGGATAAAGAACAATTTTTCACATATTTTTTTTTTTTATACGTTAATGATATACCATTTTGGAATCCTCGTTACAAGCCCTTTAATTTGATACCCATATTGTAGCAAACAATTTTTTTTTATTTTTTTTTACCTCAATCTATGGCACCTCGTGGCCGCCATGTTGGTTTTTGTTTGGCGTGACATATCTAAGAACACTTGGGTAATCGATACGAATCCAACGATACCCTAATTATCGAAATCCATTCGGCCGTTTCGAAGATATGAGGTAATAAAGAATATTACACACATACATACATACATACATACAAGATACGCGCGAAAAACATAACCCTTCTTGGCAGTCGGGTAAAAAGTCGTTTTACGAATGGCACTTATACAGGGTGTTACCGAAAAGGCACATCAATGGATATCAATTATTAAATTAACTCATTTGACGGGCCTGTTGGTCTAGTGGTTAGTGACCCTGACTGCTATACCGGAGGCGTGGGTTCGATTCCCACCCAGGACAAATGTTTGTGTGATGAGCACGATCATTTGTTCTGGTTGTCTGGGTGTAATTTATCTATAATATGTATGTATTTAGAAATATATAAGTATGTTTATCAGTTGCCTGGTTACCATAACACAAGCTCTGCTTAGCTTGGGATCAGATAACCGTGTGTGAGTTGTCCCGGAATATTATTATTATTATTATATTATTATTTTGAGCTGAAATTTTGTAAACTGACTCTATATCAGAAAAACTCTTCACCCCTTTTGGATAGCTATACCCTTTCGGTAACACCCTGTATATGAACATTATTCCTTGTATGTGCTGCATAAGATATATACATCTATAGCATCGCATGCTATGTGGTGTCAGTATAACCGCAATAAACATTACTATGATGATAGTTGCATCATTGACCTTACAATATTGTGTACTATGACGTCATATACCACTACATTTTAATATAACACTGTTTTACTCCTCTAATGGTTTGAGTAAATTGTTTTTAAGGATTTTTCCGCCCTTGAAAGCGTATAATCGTTTAGTTTAGAATAGCCCTCTTCCTGTTAACCATTACTGTTTATGCCCGTAGAAATAAATAAACTTCTTTTAGGAAAACATAGTCGATTCCTAAAAGAAGCAGTATTTGAAATATGCACACGCATTTTCGTAGCATTCTGTATACATGTAATTTTAATTAGTGTTATAAGTAAGTTCACATACACAGAACAACTGACTGACTGAAATGACATTTGTGGATCACACCAAAATGTTTGTCCGGGGATCGAACCCGCAGCGTGTTTTGCAGTAAAAAAATTTATATGTATATGTCTTGATTGATATGGGGAAATAAAACTGTGTCATGTTATTCATTGTTTACCTGGGGCCCGAGTCCGCTATTTTAAAGTCAATGGGGCCATGGCATGCGTGTGCGGCTGTCATACTTTGGCAGTCGTTAAGTCAATTCTGACAACCAGTCTTACTATGGGATACTGTGTTCCCCAGTAAAATGGGTTGTGGAGGTCAGATAGGCAGTCGCTCAATGTAAAATGCGGTATTCAGCTAAATCCGGTAAGACTGGTAGCCGACCCCAACATAGTTTGGGAAAAAAGGCTAGGCAGATGAGATGATGATGATGGGTGGCATGCGTGAACGTTCCAGTGTACTTTTTATTGTGCCTAATTTTCGTATTCAGATAAGCCTACAATGTACAGTCAATCCTACATTGACAACATTGGCAAGTAGGTGTACATTTTTCATTAAACTAAAATTATCTGAATACGAAAATAAAAGTACGCTGGAACGTTCATTAACCTGCCACCCACTGACTTAAAAATAGCGGACTCGGGCCCCTGGCATAATGAATAGGTTTGAATGATAATAATCGTTTATGAAAAAATGAAAATAATTTATGTTTAGTAAATTCTTCGCAACATTAAAGTCATATCGTCCTGTTGACCACAGAACATATATCTTAGAACCACAAAAATGTTGGACCCGGGGATTGAACCCGCAACACGTTGCGGATATAAATTCATGTTATTAAAAATAACTTTATGTTGTTAAGTTCACACAAAACAGTATAGCAACGACCTTTAAATTCATAGTTATATCATAACTTTGAAGGTCAATCATAAAATATTATTTTCGTCAGTTTACTTAACTAATTTGCTTGAGTTTACACGTTGTAAATGGGTTGTATCTATTTGGTTTTTAAATAAACGTGCATTGATTACAGACGAATACGAAATTGATTTTACGGACATGCATTTTCAGGAATGCTTGGCGTAGTTATTTTTTGGATGGGTCATACTAATCGACGACTTCCGTGGTCGAGTGGCGTACGCACCGGTTTTCAAGGTGTCGCCAGCTCTGAGGTCCCGGGTTCGATCCCCGGACGGGTCAATGTAGAAAATCACTTTTCTACATTGTCCCGGGTCTGGGTGTTTGTGGTACCTTCGTTGTTTCTAAATTCCATAACACAAGTGCTTTAGCAACTTACTTTGGGTTCAGAGCAGATGAATGCAGATCATGATGTGATGTTGTCCGCATTTATCTTTATTTAATAAATAAAAATAAATAATATAAATCTGAGGTAACTGTGTCTGTTTGTTACACCTTGACGGCTAAAGTATACAACCAATGTTGATAAATTTTGATATGCAGTTAGACTGAGACCAACGAAAGGGCATAGTCAGCATTAGCTACAGTTTGTAGTAATGTTTTGGTCGTAAATTGCTAAGTCGAGCCGGAGAGCCCAAAAACAGAACTAGCCATTTATCTTTAAAAAAAATGCGGTTTGCGGTTATGTAATTGTTTAGAGTTTTTCCACGATTTTTTGTGTATGCAGGGTGTTATCGAAAGGGTATATTAATCCAAAAGGGGTGTAGAGTACTACCGGTATAGGTGCCAAATAAATTAATACAAAAATTGTACATCAATTATTAAATTAACTTATTAGGAGTTGAAATTTTGAAAACTGACTCTATACCAGATGTACTCTTCACCCCTTTCGTATAAATATACCCTTTCAATAACAACCTGTATATGTCGTGTTGTTAATATTAAAAGTGTTTATTATATACTTACAAGTAGACCACAGGTCCGATCTCTTCCACATTGAGTTTATCATCCAACCCCAGCATGAATCTCTCGTGGTTCGTAATGTTGAAGACGTAAACTCTTAGCTTGACCTCGTCCGGTGGATCCGCCCACCATTCGTATGGTGGCATTCCTGTGGAAAATAACGGAATAAATAAATGTGGACAACATCACATAGTTACATTGCTCTAAACATAAAGTAGCTAAAGAACTTGTGTTATGGAATCAGAGACAACGAAAGTACCACAAACACACAGACCCAAGATATTAACCCGTTTTGGGATCAAACCCAGGACCTCTGAACTAGGGAGACCTAGGAAACCAGGGTCCACGGAGGTCTTCATCGAAGAAAATTTGTGTTATCTATACATATACTATACTATATCTTTATAAAGAAACAAAGTAGTTTTAGTAAATAAATAAAAATAACATTATTTTCTACCATCCAGAATTCCTAATATTTCCATACGAGAAAAGCAACAAATACTTATTGTTCTAAGACGATAACAGTATCATAACATTGGAAACTGAACAGTTATAGTGGATGTCTCAAGTTTAAGGTCAGAAGCAGTGGGTCGGGGTCACAAACAAGGTCAGGTCATGGCGTAAGATTCTATTAGATAAAAGTGCCATTGGTGGGAATGTTATGACGATCAAATACGCTATTGTTTAAGGATAGAACAGATATTTGAGTTAATTAAAAATTAAATTAAAATAGACTGTCAATTAAGTTAATTGATTTTCATTGGATAAAAAGAATAAGGTAACATTTAGTTACCTACCCTGTTAGGGTATTTCTTTATTATTATTATTTTTTTTTGTGTGACTACATATATATATTGTATGTAAAATGGGTTTCTTTTTATTTTATATACAATTTTATTTTTTTTGTGCTTTTTTCATGTGAATGCGTCAACAGCGTGGTTTTTTATTATTCATTATAACGGACTGATTGCCATAAATTATTATTAGTATTTTTTCTTTATTTTAAATTATTATTAGTATTTTTCCTTTATTTTATTAACGTAGTTTTATTGCGTTGTTGACGCATATATTTAACCAATAATGTACAAATAATTGTAACAATTTAGTTTTTAAAAGAGTAACCTATGGAGTTTCTTGCCGGCTCTTCTCCATAGGAAGGACACTTTGGAACCGAGCAACTAGAGTCAGTAGATTTAACGTAACGTTTCTTGAGCGCCTTTTTTATTTGGTTTATAAGAAATAAAAACATTTTGATTTGATTTGATTTATTTATTTATTTACATTGTAGCGCACAACATTACAGATAATATCCAAATCGCTGTAAATTGCCATTGCCATTGCTCTATCCCGAAATATAATAATTTATTTAAGAAGTGTGTAAGGATCGTAGCAAGTGGAAAAAAGTGGTCTCTGCCTACCCCTACGGGAAGGAGGCGTGATTATATGTATGTAAGTATAATTTATAATTATCTATTTTCACCACTATTTAAGCTAGTCGTGCAGTTACAATTATAATTCTATCCTCTTTTTTCTTTTCGGTTTATGGTTTTCATTTATTTTCATTTAAATCAAAACTGCCTCGTTGGCCTAGTGGTGCTAAGCGCGACTGCTACGCTAGAGGTCTTGGGTTCGATTCCCAAGTCGACCAAAGTGTTATTGGGTTTTTCTATGAAATTCTCAGTAGCAGGTCGGAGTTTGGATTTGTGCCCAGTTAGTGGCAATAGGCTCGCCCCCTATTACATGGGACCTAAAACATACCGGCGAACTGTGGGTGTACATTGGTACACCTCTGCCTAACCCTTCGGGGATACAGGCGTGATGGTATGTTATGTTATGTTCATTTAAATCTAACCAGCCCAACACATAGCCCAATCGATTGCTCTCTATTTAGCCTCTTTTCAGTCGGTGTTTTGCTATTATTCTTTTAAGTTGGTTAATAACAGTATCTTAACGCTTACCAGGTCTCATATTCAGTTTTTCCAGTAGCATGAAGTCTAGAGGAGTGAATATAAAGCTGCCAACTGATAGTAGGATGAGCAGGACTCCCCAAACGCATTGGACTACAGGATCTGAAATAAAGGAGGTTTTAATACATTGTTAAACACGAAACAACTTCAATGAAAAAACTACTGGATCAATTTTGATGTAATTTATATGGGGCCACTTCTTCTTTTTTGTCTACCATAGGGTATATTATTATAACTATACCATATACCCTATGGATGACGAAAATCACCGAAAAACAATAAATAGGTACAAACGAATTATTGACAACTTCTTTTCTTGAAGTCGGCTGATAGAAATTGAAATAGATGGCCCTATAAATACTTGAGTAAAACTTAACTATAAGATTAAATACTTTAATTATAGCTATTTATGTAATATAAGACGTTCCCAAATATTTAAAGGTCCTTTCTTTCTACTTAAGGTAAAGTTCTTCTTAAGTAATACATCGCTTCAGTGGTTTGGTTGTGATTTTTTGGCATCAATACATGATGCGAAAAATTGTTACACATCAATAATTTAATTAACTCATTTTGAGCGGAAATTCTGTAAACTGACTCTATACCAGATGTACTCTTCACCCCTTTTGTATAGATATACCCTTTAGGTAACATCCTGTATGCCTATAGGGTGCTTACATTTATAGTAAACCTAGTTATTTAGTTCAAGGACACAAGTTCAAAGCAGTCGTTGACACAAAACAGCTGATACAAATCGCTCCATTCTATGTTAATGCGACCCATCTAATTACATGCCTTGACGACAGAGGTTTTCCTTAAGCACTAATCAATAGATTAAATGGAATCCTGACCTCATTGACTATCTTAGTTTAATGACGCAATAACTGTGACGTCATGTTACCATAGTTACCATTTGACGTAATGTTGTCGACAAAGTTATGTTTGCGGTTGTGCAACTGTATTACTTATTAATATGAGTCTTATGACGTTGTGTTAAGGCATATATTTGCGTGATATATTTGTTTTTGAGCGGTATTGTTTTTGTTAGGGTTCGTTATCTTGTCTATTCCAATAGTAGTCGACATATTAATGCTGGGTGAGTTCCATAATTTGCGGCTTGTGTATGAATAGGACTCTTCAAATCAGACAAGATTTATTCAATATACACATAAATAGACAACGTTTAAATATAAAACTATTTAAAACCTAAACTAATAATCTTTACATAGTACCTACTATGTTATATTTCGATAAAATACAATATATCTATCTTTTTACTGCATTCACACACTAGTGCAAGTTTTTTTTTTAATGGTTCAAACAAAATAATTATCACATACGGAACCCACTAAATAGGTTTCGATTCACACTTCACTGCATCTTAGTATGCAAATCATGGCACAAGTATTTAAATATTCAAAACCCTAGATCGCTCATTGTCATATGTGTAACTAGGCTGTATAATAAGATGCCTTTGCCTTTGTCAAACAGATTAAAAATAGAATAGTTTGTCTATTCAAAACCATAGATGGAATAAGGAAGTTTTGACACATCTTGTTTGGTGTCATGTCGAAATATTGGCGGGCATTTTATGAGTAACTAAACATAGCAGATTCTTTTCCTGTTAAGAATTCTCGAATAATTATTAATTCGCCTCGGAATCAGGAAAACATGCTACAATAATTCTACAAATTTAATAAAATAGCAAACTGCACGAAATCTTGTTAACTTAAAATTTGCCACCTTATTTAATAGGTACATGAAACGATAAAAAATATAGATATACCTAGAGCCATTATCATAATTGAGGGGAATATAAAATTCATCAAGCAGTTTAGACAACAAAGCGTTCTTAAGAAATATGTAACATACATACAATCGAAAAACATAACCCTTCTGGGCACCCGAGTAAAATAATTATTATCCGGCCGTTGAGAGAATTTGCCGTTCCTGACAGCTCGTGATCAACACAACAGATAAAGAGCCGTGTTATTCATTGTAATCTGGCATATCATCTCCCGAGCCTTTTTCCCAACTATGTTGGGGTCGGCTACCAGTCTCACCGGATTTAGCTGAATACCGTATTTTACATGAAGCGACTGCCTATCTGACCTCCACAACCCATTCTACTGGGTAATCCAGTATCCCATAGTAAGACTGGTTGTCAGAATTGACTTAAGTAACGTCTGCCAAAGATCTATGTATGACAGCCGGGACCTACTGTTTAACATGCTTTCGTAACACGGAGGGGTCTCGGTATGTTATAAATGGTCACCCATCCACGGACTAACCGCGACGAGCGCGGCTTAACCTGTATTATCGGTCTAACCGTACGGCTTACACTTAGCCACGAGCCGCTCTCAGCTCATTGTAATCTGGCATAATTAATAGTTTTTTATGATATGATATTATTTATTTATTTATTTATTTATAAGGTTCACCCACCGCACATATATGGACATAGATACATTGAGTCTTATGGTAATATTCTAATATATATGCCAATTACAGGCAAACACAACATTGACAAAAACACGCCAGATTATTTACACACTACTACAAAGAGACACAATATAAAAAAGAAACACAATAACATACAATACATCCTATACATACAATTATTCGGAAAACATAACAGTAGTAGACCAGGGAATACAGAAATAACAAACAAAGTTTAGCTTTTAGAGTTAGTAGTAGTAGTAGTTTTAGATATTATTTGTTTTTACGACAAATAGATGATAGTAATTTATGTTTAGTAAATGCTTCGCCAAAAAGTTACATCTTGACAAATTGACCACGACCTGTCAGTTACGCATTCTCTCAGCGGCAGGATAATAAATATGTAATCCTTACTAATATTATAAATGCGAAAGTTTGTTTTGATGTATGGATGTTTGTCACTCTTTCACGCAAAAATTACTGAATGGATTTTAATGAAACTTTACAGTAATGTAGCTTATACATCGGATTAACACATAGGCTATAATTTATAAAGATATTGTATGAATTGTCATTAACACTGGTGAAACTGCGGGGCACAGCTAGTTAAATAATAAAATACTCACTACAACAAAATCCTTTCTTCTTCTTCCCCTCACATTTCATATCCTCCATGCAGTTCTCCACACAGTTATTGTCTATGGTTTTGAACAGGCTGTTCAGAGAGTCAGTGGCGCTCTCTGGCGTGGAGTCCGTGTCTTCAGACCCTGACGTTGATGAGGAACTGTCCTCGGGAAGCATGTTGCTAACTGACATGGTTGGTTACTGAAACAATAGAGGCATTTATTTAGTTAATAAGTTTTTGACAGTGACTAAAAAAACACGAGTTTGTTGAAGAAAACAGTTCAAATATACACTAATAGCACGTGTATGTACAGTAAAAAGAATCGTATATATACGGTAATCTATACTATGAACTATCTTTGTGTGGAATTTCATCAAAACCTGCTGAGGTGTAAAGGGATTACAAACATGCGAACATATGAATTCGTCAGTGGGGGTTCAACCTGCAATCATGTGCCTACGAATCCGAACATTAAACTACTAAGCCATTTCGTCACAAAAATAGTTAGAATTACCAAACACAGAAATAAAAATAGAGCATACCTACATAAACAAAAGCATAAAAACGTCTATAAAGTCGCTTATATAGTAGCAAACATTTTAAAAATAAAATTGAAAGAAAAATCTCTATCGGCTTCCTGCATTTTTGGAATAAGCCTGTGTCCAGCAGTGGGACAGTTACAGGACAAAAATATATTACTTTTTATAAAACAAGTTTCATTAAGTCATCAACAAGTATTATTAGGTCTATCTTATTTTTAGTTTTTTTTTGCAGCTAATAATGACTTACCTAGTTTTGATGAATACGTGTTGATGTATGGAACCTTACTGTTTCGATCGATTCGGTTTCCATTTGGTTTGGGGGGTCGTTGGCCTGATGCCAGTTGCCACCCTGCCCTGGTTAAGGGTCAACAACCATGGGTAACCCATAATAATATAACGAAATATGACGAAAATATTTCTATGAAATTTTTAGCAAGAGCACAGCATTATATACAGCTTAGAACCATCAAAATCACGGCAGCTTTCAAACAAACAAGCGCATCATAATCGGTCCACTCGTTTGTCCATGACTAAAAGTATAGGTTAAATTGCGGTCTAGATCTTATGAGACCTCATTTTTCTTAACTTTTGTTTCTTTTCTCCTATTTTTGTCTTAAATTCCTTGTCTGGCATATATCGTTTTATATTTATCTTCTTAATTTTTATTTATCTTTACAATAAAAACAATGTGTTAAAAATAATTACTTGCCGTGACCATTACACATGCAAGGGCGTCGAAACGTCGGGAACTAAAACCTAAATATATCTTATATATAAAATTCTCGTGTCACAACTCACAATGTTAGTTACCATACTCCTCCAAAAGGGCTTGACCGATTTTAATGAAATTTTATATGCATATTCAGTAGGTCTGAGAATCGGCTACTATCTATTTTTCTTACCCCTAAGTGGTAGTAGGTAGGTAGGTAGTAGGCAGGTGCTAGGTAGAAAAAATTGCATTGCAACGCATGCCGGGTACAGCTAGTATATTATATATCTCGTTGGAATCCGTTTAAAGTAGTTTGATTTCAATAAATAATGTTGTTTATTAGAGAGTAAGGCCATTATGACATATAATAATAAATCTTAATTCGCATGTCATATCAAAATCAAAATCAAAATCAAAATATTTTTATTTCAAGTAGGCCTTTTTAAGCTCTTTTAAAACGTTAAATTACTGACTCTAGTTGCAGGTTCCAAAATGTCATTCCAATGGAGAAGAACCGGCAAGAAACTCCATTGGTTACTCTTTTAAAAAAAAGGTTAACATCAATGTAAAAAATACAATTATATATAAAAAAAAATATACAAATATGCGACAACAGCGTAAATAGCAAAATGTTTAGTTTATTGTAAATGATAACATCCAAAATGGAAGAAAAATGAAAAGGGACACGCAACAAATTTACATTGTTGTCACATTTACAAAGGTCGCCTATGCGAAAAGAATGAGAATAATAAAAAAAGACTAAACTCATATATATTTTAATTTATTAATTAACTGCATACGTTCAATGCAGGGCGGCCAGTTAATATTCAATTGCTCTGTTGGTCTAGTGATTAGTGACCCTGACTGCTATACCGGAGGTTGTAAGTTCGACTCCCACCCAGGATAAATCTTTGTGTGATGAGCATGATCATTTGTTCTGTGTTTATGTAATTTATCTATAATATGTATGTATTTAGAAGTATACAAGTTTATTAAGGTATCAGGTATTACTCAGTTACTGAATTTATGGAAGATAGTAATATATAGCATAGATAGGCTTTTGTTTTTATATCTATTGATTTGATTGACATGTAAGTTGTTATTATTATTATTATTTTAATGTATAAGATTGTATATTGTTTAATAATTTTGTGTTTTTTTAGTTTATTATTTTATAGTTATTGTTGTGCTTATGGATATATAACCTTTATTTGATTTTCTCTTTTAAAAAAATGTATGTAAGGAACATGTAACATTTGCATGCTGAAAGGCAGAATATGGTGATACCATTTATTATATAACATCCTTTTGTAAACCCATAATTCGCAAATAAAGAATTTGAATTTGAATCAGTTGTCTGGCTACCATAGTACAAGCTGTGCTAGTTTGGGATCAGATGGCCGTGTGTGAGTTGTCCTAGGATATTATTTTATTATGTCTAATTTATCGCCAATCCGCAGAGAGCAAGCGTGGTGATCAATGCTCGTGCCTTCTCTATATGGGAAGAGGCCTGTGCCCAGCAGTGGGACGTTTAAAGGCTGGATTATTATTATTATGTCTAATCTTGTGCGTAGCCTTTTCCAAGCTATGTCGGGGTCGGCTTTCCGTCTCACTTCAAGATAAAGAAAACAATCCTAATTCAAAATCATTTATTTAACTTAGGCTACAAAGTAGCACTTATTAAA
Organism: Autographa pulchrina; assembly: GCA_905475315.1. NCBI lineage: Eukaryota > Metazoa > Arthropoda > Insecta > Lepidoptera > Noctuidae > Autographa > Autographa pulchrina. The sequence goes on along the minus strand of FR997790.1, from coordinate 4,517,821 downwards.
CATCAAAGATACAAAAAGGACAGCACCAACCAGCACATAGGGGTCGGTTCATATCCAGCGGAAGAGGCAGAATTGGAACTGGATTCAACAATTATGTTCATAACACGGATCTAATGTTAATCAGGAAGAATGCTAGCTACTTTAAACTTAAATTACTTCCTACAAAACTTAAGATTAACCTACAATTTGATGTTTTATATTTGGCAAAAAAATTGCGGAAATGCATTTGTGTGTTGTTTGTCTGAATGTTTATCTGTATGTTGGACAAAAAAACAAGGACTAGTAACATACACATAGTTATAACTACGACTGAAAACCTTTTTTTAAATAAGGTGTTTATTTGTTTTGTAATAAAGTAATGTAAGAATTGGTTTCTTAGGTTTACGCGAATGTTAGACATTGAAATAATACGGGCAGACTGCCCGTGACCATGATACCTGCAAAGGTGTCGAAACGTCGGGACATAAAATCTAAATATAAACCGCGAAAAAATCCGTAAAAAGTAGTTTTATTTCAATGTAATGTAAGAAATTAGCATCTAGCATGCCTAATAAGTTCCTGAAAATGGGATCACAACTGAGAAAACACTGCAGTCAAAATATACGCCCATTTTTCATAAAACTTTCCGTATTGTATACTCTTTTTAGCCGATTTCAGAAGGAGGAGATTCTCGATTCATCTATACAGGGTGTTAAGAAAACCCTGTCCGACACAAAAGAGTTTTTACATTCATGGAATCAGGTATCGATACTTAACAATACTCGGACACATACAAGGATCGGACAGGGTTTTCTTAACACCCTGTATGTTTTGATTTCAAAAATTCTCTCACAGATAGTTTGGTAAGAGTCTAACATGACTTTTATTATAAAATTGTAAAGTAATTACAGGCAAAGTCACGAACAAAAACAAGTCAATCAATTGAGTGAACCATCAGATATATTATGTAGTAACGTAGAGTTACATAGCGCGGTGAATGGCACCTTCTACACAGCTAACACAATACAGGTTTTTTACAGAAGGTTCACTTTGTTTTTTTGACGGTCCTGTTGGTCTAGTGAAGATTTGTCCTCAGGGTCACTAACCACTAGAGTCTAGTGGTTAGTGACCCTGACTGCTATACCGGAGGTCGTGGGTTCGATTCCCACCCAGGACAAATGTTTGTGTGATGAGCACGATCATTTGTTCTGGTTGTCTGGGTGTAATTTATCTATAATATGTATGTATTTAGAAATATATAAGTATGTTTATCAGTTGTCTGGTCACCATAGTACAAGCGCTGCTTAGTTTGGGATCAGGTGACCGTGGACCGTTAGGTTAAATATACAGAAAAACTATCACAATGAGTAACTATTTCCAACGGAAGAGGTTGCCAATTGGAAACATTTTTCTTATATGCTTAACACGTTCGCTGCGGCTGCTCTAGATTAAGACTTGCTACCAGTGCTGTACAAGTCACATACTTCCCGTATCAAGATTGCCTGATATGCGTTACGACGTCTATTTTCCCGTACGTAGTCCTTACTTCAAACCTCCACAGAAACATGGAAAGTCCACAGCAGGGTTTTTTTGTTGTACCAATCAATAGCTTACATCCTTGTGTATACACAGCTGCCGTCGCACGGGGATCTAAGTAATATCTTAAAAGTTACAGGTATTTTTGGAAATGGTTGATTTTACGGGAAAATAGTTGTCGTGCCGCATACAACAGTCTTATTGCTAGGGATGGGATGTAATAAGTAAAATATTTTGCTGTTTTAAATTTATTATTGTTTATTCAGGTCGTACAAAATTAACGGAAACTATTTTTAACAAAAATAATAAGTAATTAACTACGCTAATGTCAACTTTTTAACAAAAACAGTAAATTCTTATTTTGTATTATTAACATTTTTAAGTACTTATAAAAGCTAAATTACAAAAAAAAACCCTGATTTACGTTTTAAAATTATTTATTTTATTCGATAATTTAATCAACAGAAAAAAAAATACTTAAGAAAGTAACAGTACAGGTACCATACCGCGCTATTTATATCGCGTTCTGTATAATCGTATTAACTGAGCACAGCACTACGGCTAACTGTAGCTCCGCGCGCGCTCACGTTCTGTGCGGTACGGGGTTTAGGATACGGCCAAATAGTTCCCGTATCGCACTATTGTAAAATAATTACCTTCCTGTGCGTTACGATAAAATAATTCCCGTACATTTTTATTCGTAAATTTCAATACACTTCAAGCAAGGAATCCGGCAATATAGGTGTCTCTTTTTTACTAGTACGAAAACCTAAAAAAATCACCTCCGCACGGAGCGCAAAACAAGGACAACTAGCTGCCGCACAGAGCGAAATTCAATTACAACCAAATACTTCCCGTAACGCAGTGAATGTGTTAATTTACGCGATATCTTGGCAATTTAATTTTGTCATACTAACTTTTAAACAATTGTGTTGCATGTTTATAGTAATATAATTCACGGGATTAAGTGCGTACATGCATTAATACCTTTTTTGGGCTTCACGTTTCGACCGGGTTACACCGGCCGTGGTCGCAAGCTAGATTTTTGTCATCTTTAGGGTGGACCAATACAAATTTCATTTCTTGTGTATATTTTATTTTTTCGAGCCGTTTGGGGTTAAAACGCTCGGGTCATGGGGTCCGAGTGCACGAAATCTTTTTAAAGAACTGTCAAAACGTTTGGTAGACTCTACTCGTGATCAGAGAGCTGGTTTGTTCCTTGCACGGAGAATCGGCATAGCCATTCAACGTGGCAATGCTGCCAGCCTTCTGGGCACGTTTCCCGCCATTGACAAGGATGACGATGAGTATTTTGACGCGTGTTAGTTTTATTTATCTATATAAGATTTAATTTTAGTCTTTGTTTGTTCTTGTATTAGATTTAAGTATTGAATTGTAAATAAAATAAGGTGTCATGTTTTATTTTTATGTTATCATTGATTGATAGTGTGCTGCTGACATGTTTTGCGAAATTAATTAATTTATCACAGCAAGAGCACTAAACAAGTCAAGGTAAAATTTTATAGTTTAATAAGTACCAAATCATTTTATTTATTATTCTTTTGACAGATTATCCTAAGCACGGCGATCAAAGCTCGAAGATTTATCTGTATCATAATTTTATTTAAAAGACTAATAAAAAATGAATACCTATTTCCCTTGGTCACGCTATAATTTCCGAATTAAAACATCAAATGGGCTAATTCTTTCCTCTTTGCAAGGAAAATACAATCAAAGAAAATACAAAAGGAATCATCAAACACCACCCGTGCAAAGCCAAGGCCAGCGAGTATTTAAATAGAAAAAAAGTTTTATAGCCAGTATTTTAAACGGAACTATATTCAAAATTTAACAAAAAATACGTAAATAAATAATTAGGTGAGTGGTTATAATTTCCTTAAAAAATAGTAATTAATAAAACTAATGGGACAGCATGCACTGAAAATAACTAAATAAAACTAATAGTCATTATATAAGATTTCCCTTTTCCACTTTATAATAATAAATAAAGAAAAATAATAGTTAAACTTCTGAAGTTTCCTGTTTAGTAACTGAGGTTAGCGCTCACAAGGCCAGGTTAAGTTTCGATAGTATTGCAAAACCTTTATAATGTGTTCTAACTAAGTAAACATAATCTAATATGTTGCTAAAATATCGCAAATTATAGGTATAATAACAAATGGACCTCGGCGGTTTTGAATGGAGGACTTCACTAGACTTTTGGCGTGGCCTCCAGCCAGAGCAGTAGGAAAAACTAACTAATAATAATATAATATAATATTCCGGGACAACTCACACACGGTTATCTGATCCCAAGCTAAGCAGAGCTTGTGTTATGGTAACCAGGCAACTGATAAACATACTTATATTATATTATTACTAAATACATACATTATCATACATATTATAGATAAATTACACCCAGACAACCAGAACAAATGATCGTGCTCATCACACAAACATTTGTCCTGGGTGGGAATCGAACCCACGACCTCCGGTATAGCAGTCAGGGTCACTAACCACTAGACCAACAGGCCCGTAAAACTACGTCAGCAACGTCCACTAAGGGCAACCCCTGCGGGGTTCGGACCTCGACTTAGTGCGTTGCTAACAATCTTAATAAGGCAAAACAAGGGATGGCTGGATCTATGTTTTGATTTTATTTATTATTGCTAGTATTATATTATTATTTAGGGAAATATTTTATAGCTCCTTTGGCCGGCTCGGGTCAAGTTGATCTAAGGAGAGTGATGGGACTGGTGGGAGAGGTTTTTTATTTATAAATGTCGTTATTATCCCAACTTTTTATATGCAGTTAAAAGTTATAAAGATATAGAATAGGAATGATGACTAGTTTTTATTTTTATGTCCTTCTTTTATATAATAAGAAAATATTAGAAACATATTTTTTATTTTGTCCCGTAAACAAAGAATTATGAAGTAACAGCGAGTACAATCCTTGCGTGACGTTACGTCTAAGCAAAAATTTTAGTCTACCCGTGACGTCACAAGACCCCACTCCTGAACTTTGAAACGGTTGGTCTTCGTATTTTTTTATTGATTTGATAAAAGAAAAAATATGAGTCTATTATATTGTGATTATCTAAATGGCGGACTAAATAAATTTTTGACTTTTCGTACCTGGTCATCTACCCTATTATAAGTACAGGGTGTCCGGTAAAGATAATCTGAAAATCGATTATAGCTCGAAACTCGTAACTTTTCAAGGAACATAAATTTTGTTGTGTTCTTTTCATAGCTGACCTATGGCCAACCCCTACAGATTGTCGGTCTCTTTACCGGACAACCTGTATATTATATTTACGTCGATATTAAGTGAGAGGGTGATCCCTGGCTTAAAACTAAAACCTTACAGAGCAGTAATTAAACGTTGACCTTTCTCAATAATAATATATGCATCGAACAGGTTTTAACTTTTTAGTTATTCTTGAACTATGTTTACGCAATGTTTACGAGGTTGTCGGGTTCCTTATTGCAAGTTGTTGTTATTTTTGTTTGTCTATTTATATTCATTCTGAGAGCGTTCTCACATTAGCCGATACGATATCGGACCCATATACGATACAACGGCAAAAAAAAAATGTATTTTGCGATTAAATGTATTTACTTGACCCCGATATCGTTTCGAAACCCGATAACGATATCTTATAGAATAATGTGAAAGTGTAAAAGTCTTATCCACAATTTTATTACCCATAAAGCAAAACGTCGTTGCGCGTGCATATCCGCGTAAGAGCACTTTGTAAATACCGCGTAACAGCAAAATGCTCAAAATTCGTATTTGTATTTGTAAGTGACTTTACACAATATCTAAGCTGATTAAAACGAGTTAATTTACGTTATTGCACAAGAAAGATAGTTGAAAAGAACTAGCTGTTAAGTTCATCCGTTAATATGAATTAAAAACGCTGTGATACCAAGTTTTTTCTTCGTCCTGTAAAATAATCAAAAAGCAAATACGCAGTTTTAACAAATAGCTCTTACGCGGATATGCACGCGCAACGACGAAAAGATATTAAAAAATAGTGGTCCTACATTTATAGCGTCTAGGACATTAAATACTAGCCCTTCTAGCCAAGGGACATTTAAAACACCTGCCCTTCTAGACAAGTGACATTCAATGCATAAAAAATAATAAAAATAATAGGGCATTGAAAATAAAAAGTCTGAATACCAACAGACTTAGAACTGGGGCCCGAGTCTGCTATTTACACTCCGTGTCAGTGTGCTCATAGTTGGCTCATAGTGGGACGATTTTACTATAATTGGCATTCTACTAACTTAGTACTTACTTAGTAGTTACTAACTTAGTAGAATAACTTAGTAGTAAGTTAGTAGTTAGTAAGTAGTAATAACTTAGTAGTTACTAACTTAGTAGAATGCCAATTATCGTAAAATCGTCCCACTATGAGCCAACTATGAGCACACTGACACGGAGTGTAAATAGCAGACTCGGGCCCCTGATGTTTTTCGAAGGCCTGGTTGAAATCCAGTGTTTTAGATTCACTGTAAGTACAGACCTACAGTAATCACAAATGCTAAGAATTAAACAAACAAAAATTAGTAATATTTCGATACAGCAAAGTCCATGCAAAATCCCTCATTCTCTTTTCATTTCGATAAGTTGTTACTTACCGCCGATTGCTAAAAAGATGATCAACACAAAAATTAGTTAATGCCCTTAAACGGCGAAAGTATAATAACCTAATGGGTAATTATATTTTCGAGCCGTTTGGGGTTGAAACGCTCGGGTCATGAGGTCCGAGTGCACGAAATCTTTTTAAAGAACTGCCAAAACGTTTGGTAGACTCTACTCGTGATCAGAGAGCTGGTTTGTTCCTTGCACAGAGAATCGGCATAGCCATTCAACGTGGCAATGCTGCCAGCCTTCTGGGCACGTTTCCTGCCATTGACAAGGATGACGATGAGTATTTTGACGCGTGTTAGTTTTATTTATTTATATAAGATTTAATTTTAGTCTTTGTTTGTTCTTGTATTAGATTTAATAACACTTATAGTTAATCTAATGTCAAACCTCATGTTCAGCACTTGGTTTTTAGTCTTTTGATCAACCAATCATAGTCGTGATCAGTTGCTTTGACAACAGATTAAATTGATCAGTCTTTTAGAAACCGGGGGATAGATTTGTCACTTCCATGCATTTGAAAGATTCGCTCAGCGTTAACGATTTAGAAATGTCACCTAGTTACTTACATAATTATGTTGTGTGATGATCTATAAATACCTACAAATGACAATGCTTACAATTTATAACATGGTAAATTATTACACAATTTTACACGAACGGTTAATAAAAATGTTCTCGTACAGGGTGTTAACAAAACCCTGTCCGATCCGTTAAGGTATTGTTAGGTATCGATATCTGATTCCATTAATGTACAAAACAATAGGAAAAAAAAATAAAAAAACATAACCTAAAAAAATATATTTTTATTATATTAAAGGCAAGAGGGAGTCGGCGTCGTCACAGGTGTTGCTAAATGATCATACAAAATGCCGCCAATAATACCGACGAAAATAGTGGTGTAACTTTTGTTTAAACCTCAAATTTAGGGAGTTTCGCGACAAAAAATGGGTTCATTATTATTGTTGCTATCATGAATATTTAAAATTTAATATTTTATTTGGGCATGTGATTATGAACCCTATATTACCCTTTCGGATCGGACAGGGTTTTCTTAACACCCTGTATATAACATCAATATTATGGTAAAGGAATGCGCATTATTCATATCAGGTTCAATATTTAACTTTCTGATATAACAAACATTAAACATAAAGGTTATATAATAATTGTAATCTTATTAGTGATTCAGGCATTGTGTTGGTATTTCTAAATTTCCGAAAAGATTGGCAACCGTGCCTCGGATAGCACGTTGAGCCGTAGGTCTGTCATACTATGATCTTTGGCAGTCGTTAAGTCAATTCTGACAACCAGTCGTACCATGGGATACTGTGTTATCCAGTAACATGGGTTGTGGAGGTCAGATAGGGAGTCGCTTCATGTAAAATACGGTATTCAGCTGAATCCGGCAAGACTGGAAGCCGACCCCAACCTGGTTGGGAAAAGGCTCGGGAGATGATGATTGGCAAGCAACGATTTGATACCAAAAATCATAACCAGACCACTGAAGCGATGTATCGTTAACATTTAGCAAGAGACGTAATAAGATATTGACCCTTGCAGTTAATTACTACGAAAAAAAAAACAATTATTTTGAGCCGAAATTTTGTAAACTGACTATACCAGGAGTACTCTTCACCCCTTTTGGATAGATATACCCTTTCGGTAACATCCTGTATATAGGTACATTAAGTAAACCCAATTTTACCTAATTTACACTCAGCCTTTTTCCAAGCAATGTTGGAGTCGGCTTCCACTCTTACCAGCAGCCCCTCTAGCAAAGTGACATTACTACAAGCGTTACCGATGAAAGGAATCGCTTAAATGACATTAAATATGTATATAGAAATGACATTTCATTTCGATAAGTCACGTGACTTAGACTTGTCGCTTCCATACATTTGAACGATTCATCAGCGTTAACGCTTGTAGAAATGTCACTTGGCTAGAGGGGCAGATACATACATACGTATAATAACGCCTCTTTCCCTTGTAATGGTAGGCAGAGACCACTTCTTTCCACTTGCTACGATCCTTACACACTTGTTTCGCTTTGTCCAGTTTCATTATTCCCTTCATACATGCTGTTCGGTTTATGGTACTCTTGACCTGGCCTTTTTTCATTCACACTCACCTTAGGGGCAGATATAGCTAGATATTTTATCTACAGCGACTAGATTACATATATGTAGATCACTGATTATTTATTTAAATTATGTAATAAAAAAACTATAATTAAAAAAATTAAAAAACACGCCTGCCATGTCAAAAAAAATTAAAAACAAGTCAAATATTTGCAGTCCGGGTCGGTTACTTGGAACAATTCATTACAGGTCCCCCGACTGCAAATATTTGACTTGTTTTTAATTTTTTTTGTCATGGCAGGCGTGTTTTTTAATTTTTTTAATTATAGTTTTTTTATTTAATACCTTTTAGTGAACAACAAAAAAAACATGACAGAACACAAAAAAAAATATCGTTCGGAACCCTTTGCAGGCGATTTCGACTCACACTTGACAATTTTTTAATGTCCACATAGCCTATGTCACTCGGAATAACTCAAAGCTTCTAATGATACCACAAACATTGAAATCGGTCAAGCCTTTTAGAAGTTATGGTGGAATAAAGAAACTCACAAACATACATACATACATACTTACATACATACATGAACCCTGAAAACATAACACTCCTTTTTGGGCAGTCGTGTAAAAAGAGCCAACTTTAATGAAATTTATATGGGACCTCCTCTGGGGAATACCTTATCGACGACAAATTAAAAAAAATAATATATGAAATCGATCCACAATTGCCGTAGGTATCACGCACGAAATATAAAAAAAAAGAAAAAAAAAACAACAACAAACAGACAACTTGAGAACTTCCTCCTTTTAAAATAGGTTAAAATTGATGATACATCTAGTATCGATCCTCAGCTACATGCATACAAATCATTGTATCATACATATTGACTGATAGTAGCAATTTTACATGGTTGTAAGCATTACTAAACGAAATTGCTTAAGAAATGCAGTTTCATTTGCTACTTTTGAAATAGTAATCATATTATATAATCTTAGGGTGCATCCACACCTGAAGAACGAGCATCGAACGAGCATTACAGTAACAGCTCGCGAGCGGCGCGCGCACGTTTGACGGACGGCGTTATTGACACTAGTGAGTTCGCGCCTCGCGGCATGCTCGCGAGCTATTACTGTAATGCTCGTTCGTCAGATGTGGACGCACCATTATAATAGAAAGAATACTTGTGCTTGTTGCAATGGACGATTAAAGTAGGTTTCATTACTTTTATAATCATCTCATCCTAGGTAAAACAAGAATGTTATGTCTAGGTAATTAACTTGCAAATGTTCTGTTTCTTTTACAAGTAGATTATTCCTATAATTATAAATTCACTGGGCCACGATTCAGCTATTTAAGAGTTGCTTGAATTGACCGAATGACCTGCTTCATTTGGTAATTTTTATGATAATTGGCATTCTGCTAACTGTCATTACGATCATTAATTGGTCATTACGATCATTTTCGAGAGTTCAATGAGATTTTACTGTAGGCTTATCTGAATACGAAAATTAGGCACAATGACAAGTACACTGAACGTCGAACGACCACTGACATGCATTTAAAAAAGCTGAATCGGGGCTGAAAGCACGTTAATCAGTAGGTCCCGGCTGTCATACAAAGATTGATCTTTGGCAGTCGTTAAGTCAATTCTGACAACCAGTCTTACTATGGGATACTGTGTTCCCCAGTAAAATGGGTTGTGGAGGTCAGATAGGCAGTCGCTCCACGTAAAATACAGTATTCAGCTGAATCCGGTAAGACTGGTAGCCGACCCCAACATAGTTGGGAAAAAGGCTCGGGAGATGATGATGACAAATCAAGATCAACAGACGTATGTCAGAAACGCATTCTCTCTGCGGCCGGATACTATAAACATATATGTACCTAACATAATAATTTAGCCAATGCATCTAATGATGTAAGCACGTTTGCTGATTGCCTGAATTGGTTGTTGCATAGAATATTTAGGCCAATTCCTTATTTAGGTCACAACAATAAATATTGGTTATCGATATGTACCTAAATTGGGGCAATTAAAATAAATAGATTCCCATGGCTGCTGTGAAAGTGGTAATCAGAAACGTATGACTGTTTTGGAGATATACAAACCAGATGAAAGTAATGTCCATAAATAAAAAATAATAATGATGAAATATAAGTTTGAGACTGTATGTTTGTTACATCATCACGCATAAAACGTCTGTTCTTGGTAAAATTTGTCAAAATTATAGTTCATTGTCTGCATTGGATTAAAATATAGTTTACATCCTATTTTACTACATCTTTGATTCCACGGGATAAAATTGATTCATCATCATCATCATCATCAGCCGGAAGACGTCCACTGCTGAACAAAGGCCTCCCCCCTAGAACGCCAAATTGATAATTGATTATTGACCGTTAATTGCTAAAAATAATTTTGAAAACCAGTCTAATTAGGGCTACTGTTTTACCTGGCAAATAGACAGATAGATAGGCAGTCGCTGAATATAACATAATCGATAAAGGAATTCCGGTGAGACTGGAAGCCGAGTGCCGACCCCAACACAGTTTGACAAGGCTTTGCAAGACATTTATTAACTATAAACCTCTAAAAGAAATGCTAAAACAATGTCAAAAGTCAAGGTCAAGACCAGTTAACTTTGGAATATATTAAACTAACTTACGACCGCGGCTTCTCTCGCGTGGATATCCGTTATTGCAAAAATCCTGTCCTTTCTTTGAGTTGAAGGTAACTTCAAACAAAATTTTTATCAACATTACTAACTTTTAAACTATCGCGCTGCATGTTTATAGTAATGTTACCTATGTAACGGGAATTAGCGCGTAGGTACATGCTTAAATACCCTATTGGGCTTCACGTTTCATCTACGGGCGGTGTAACCTGGTAGGTAATAGTTATCAACATTAGTTGTGTGTTTTAGAAGTCAAAACGTAATAGACATACTGACAGACAGATACTCGCATTTACAATAATACCTTTTACCCGCGTCTTCACCCGCGCGAATATCGGTTTCGCGATAAATAGTAGTCAATGTCCTATCTTGGACTTCAAGCTAACACGATATCGAATTTGATCAAAACTCGGTTGCGTAGTTTAGTCATGAGAGAAACAAACGGACAAACCTACTTTATGATATCAGTATAGATAAAAGTAATTATTGTATGACGTTCTTGAATAAGGTCTAAAAACCAGTTTAAAGAACTCAAATTTCATAATATCGATCGTAAAATCTCGATGAAATGGCGACTCACCTTGATAATTTAACTAAATATATATTTAAATATCTTTTGCCTTCGATAGCGGTGGTCTTACGGGAAAACAATATCTTTCAAAATAAATGATAAGTAGGTACTACCTAACTTTTAATCAGAAATATATTATTATTACGCAAATGAGCAGATTTTCAAGCCGAATAATATAGCCAAAATAATTTTGGCTAGAAAACTACTCCTTGTGTAGTTCATTACCTGCCAGTAAAATCTTATTTAAATCGGACCAGCCGTTTTGAAGATTACTCGGAACAAACAAACAGACAAAAAAATACGTGTCCAATATTAAACTACGTACCACTAATTAAGGAAACAGTAATTTTCCATATCATACACATTCCATAGCACAAAGGTCAATGATTTTTCGATGTTTATTTACTTACTTACGCCAAATCGTGATAACTATAGGTTTAACATAAGTATAGGTTTAAGAATCAAGGCTTCAAAATATCAAAGGTAAGATTTTTCAATATCATCCAATTACGGTTTTAAATGTCAACTCTCAGTAGAATCAAGGTAAGGTAACGTGGATACTTTCTAAGCTAATCTTAATATTGATCAATGGTCAGTGAGTTACATATGACTTAAGACAACATTCGATTTTAAGTAGGTATTAAGTAATGCCGTCTCTATCTTTTTAAGGTAAAATGTAGAGATAGATATACTTTTGAGTTAGAAATAGTTAAGTTTCTTTCATGAGTTATTGATATAATTTAGCGAGTTACATTTTTTTTCGTCAAAGTATAATGTAAAATAACAAATCATTATAATAATACTAATCTCACTAGAGCGATATCATAATATTTTAGGTGGTGTGACGACCAGACGAAATAGAAAAATAATATTATTAACTTTACAATATACCTAATTCTTTTGTTAACTGGAACCTTAAATAATTCTAACACGGGACCGATATCATATTTTTTGAGGTAATGAGACAATCAGATGACATAGACATAAAATATTAAGACTCTACTCGTGATCAGAGAGCTGGTTTGTTCCTTGCACAGAGAATCGGCATAGCCATTCAACGTGGCAATGCTGCCAGCCTTCTGGGCACGTTTCCCGCCATTGACAAGGATGACGATGAGTATTTTGACGCGTGTTAGTTTTATTTATCTATATAAGATTTAATTTTAGTCTTTGTTTGTTCTTGTAATAAATACAGATTGCTTAACCTTATACCTTAAATATTAAGTATTCGTTTTATAACATTTTTCATAATTGTGAAAACGATTTCTTTTCGAAAATATCAGTTAGATTAGTTTCAATAACTAGATTCAATAATCTAAAATGGTCAAGCAAAAAGCGCGGTGATCAATATTCGTTCCTTCTCTGAATGATAATCTCTAACTTTTATACAAATTATAAACATAAATGAATGACTAATTATTCCGTCATTAAAACCGGTATATTACGATACAAAACAAACTTCACTTTTATGTAAATAATATACTTAATTTTGCCCCAGATTCAGCCGAAAGTAACCTTGAAATAACTAATTAATTCTATATCAGATAAAAATAGAATGATGCTGTCTTAGTGGACTTAGTGTCGTAATGTCGTAACCAGTCTTGCTACAGGATACTGTGTTTCCCAGTAAAATGTTTTGTGGAGGTCAGATAGGCAGTCGCTCTGTAACATACGGTGTTCAGCTGAATCCGGTGAGCCTGGAAGCCGACCACAACATAGCTTGGGTAAAGGCTCGGCAGATGATGATGATGTTGTCTTAATGTCGTACTTAAAAGACGTTAATCGTTACTTTAAGGATTCTTTAGTAACAATATTAAGTAGGTAAGTGAACTCAGAAATGCGATAGTTTGCTTATTTAGATATTTTCTTAACTAAATCTGTAATAAGAAGTTTCTATATGAATCTCCTTATTTTTAAACCGGCTTTAAAAGGGGGAGGTTGTCAATTCGTGAGCAGGTGTGATTTTTGTATTTGTTTGTTTGTTTGTTAGATTTCACATAATCTTTACAATAATTATTTGTTTAATGTTATATAGTAGACATGTTAATAACTGATAATTTAATTTATAAGCTTTAAATTTAGTGTTGTTTAAGTTTATAGTTATGTATAACCTTTTAAAGCACTTTATACATGTATTTATAAAAGTTATGAAAAATAAAAGAGCACATTCTAAGTTACTAATACCTATGTACCTTATTATTCTTCTGCATTTCTTTACTCTTAATCGTAAATTTAAGACACATGAAAGAATATTTGTAGTAATCTAGTAAGTATTATAGATTGTTATTATGAATAATTTTTAGATGACAAAAAATTCAATTTATTCAAAAAATTCAATTTATTCAAAAAATTCAACTACTTACTATTAAAATTCTACTACTATTCAACTAAAATTAGTTAACAGTTTCCTCTGTATTTCTAGAGTTCAATTTGTTTATACTTAGGTACTTAGAATTTCCTATAAATAAACCTCAGAACCAAGTATACATTATGAAGTTCATCACTTTAAAATCTTACAATCTACTGTTTAGCAAGCGGTTGACCTCGCTGCCTGTGGTTGCCGCCAAACCTCATAACCTCAGTGACCTAAGTTTAGGGTCGACTAACACTAGAATACTAATAAAAATATCTTATGACAACTCAAACACGGTCATCTGATCCATGAAACTAAGCAGAGCTAGTGGTGGCAACCAGACAACTGAACAACATATTTATATATTACTAAATACATACATATTATAGACTAGCTGTGCCAGCGACTTCGTTCGGGTGGATGACGAAACTTATCAATGAATGACGAACTTATTACTATTGATTGTAGCGTGATGAAAAGTATACTATAACCTGCCCAGGAGTATGAAGAATAATTGTACCAAGTTTCGGTAAAATCCGTCTAGTAGTTTTTGTTTCTATAAGGAAAATACAGACAGACAGACAGACAAAAATTTTACTGATTGCATTTTTGGCATCAGTATTGATCACTAATCACCCCATGATAGTTATTTTGAAAATGTATTTCATGTACAGAATTGACCTCTCTAAAGATTTATTATAAGTATAGATAAATTACACCCAGACATAGAACAAATGATAATGCTCATCACACAAAGATTTTTCCTGGGTGGGAATGACCATGACCTCCAGTTCAGCAGTCAGGGTCAGTCAGAATATGTAGAAGTATACAAGGTGTTACCGAAAGGGTATATCTATCCAAAACGGGTGAAGAGAACATCTGGTATAGAGTCAGTTTACAAAAATTCAGCTCAAATAAGTTAATTAAAAAATTGATATTTAATATCGAAAAACATAACCTGACCACTAAAGCGATGTATCGTTAACATTTAGCAAGTGACGTTATAAGATATTGACCCTTGCAGCGCGGGTATTATTTATTTATTGAATGCAACTTATGCAACTCTATTTCAACTGTTAAGACAGCCCTAACACATGCAATAGTCGAAGGTTAAAAGCATTCTTTCTCATAAAAACTTCTTTGATTACACCTAATACGATATTTGCGATATTTTTAGACTTATTACTTCGCTCACGTTAACTTCAAATCATGAATCGTTACTTAATATTATCAAATGTTGCAAGATTAGATACATGTTTTGGTGGGTTCGATAAACATTAAAATCAAATAAGCATATTACAAAGACCGCATAGATTTGAAACAAATATAATAATAATAATATAATATTCCGGGACATCTCACACACGGTTATCTGATCCCAAGCTAAGCAGAGCTTGTGTTATGGTAACCAGACAACTGATAAACTACTTATATATTTCTAAATACATACATATTATAGATAAATCGCACCTAGACACAGCAAAAATGATCGTGCTCATCACACAACATTTGTCCTGGGCGGGAATCGAACCCACGACCTCCGGTATAGCAGTCAGGGTCTCTAACCACTAGAACAACAGGCCCGTCAATAATAAGGAATAGCGAAAAAATAGCAATAATTTTATATAATATAAGAATACCTATAGTTTGTGCGCTGTAGCATGGTGCGGGTAACAGTTGTCAGTCATGTTTCGTTTCTCTCTTGAAAGTTGCCGCGATTTACAATTATGACCTTAGTATTTCAGGTGCACCATATTTGTAATATATTAAATCATTAATCACGGTTATTAATTAAATTAAACCAACCAGAATGTTCTAGTTTACAAATAAAATTATTACTGACAAATGTCACCCGCACCAAGCTACAGCGCACAAGGTATAGTGCTTGTTAGCACGAGTAAGCAGTGCAGTCAATATCAACATAATATTTTATAATTCACGTTACATAATTTTATGTAGGTATAGTAAATTTCATTCATGTGAATTGATTTATCAATATCAAGGCCTGATTTTATGGCGAATTGGATTTCAACGAATCGTATAGTTTGACCAATTGTAGAAGTTATAATACCAGCTTGGGCCTCGATTCAGCTATTTTAAATAAATATCAGTGGTCAGTCAGTGTACTTGTCATTGTGCCTTATTTTCGTATTCAGATAAGCCTACTATAAAATCTCATTGAAGTCTCAAAGAGAATGATCGTAATGACCAATTAATGATCGTAATGACAGTTAGCATAATGCTAATTATCGTAAAAATGACCAAATGAAGCAGGTCATTCGGTCAATTCAAGCAACTTTTAAATAGCGGAATGAGGCCCCTGTGAATGTCTTAATGTTGGAAACCTTGGTTGGAAATGCCTTTTCTTACTTAGAGGGAAAGAAACTGACAGGGATTGAAGAAGCTCAATCATCATGTGGTCTGTTGGTGTAGTGGTTAGTGACCCTGACTGCTGAACCGGAGGTCGTGGGTTCGATTCCCACCTAGGACAAATATTTGTGTGATGAGCACGGTCGTTTATTCTGTTTCTGGGTGTAAATGTAAAATAGAGAGATATTGTTTTTACACACTGGTGCAACGGTATTTACACACTGGTATAGTGAAATATAACCAACCCTGACTTAAATACTATCAAAAGGATATTATTTCAACAAGGCTAAAGTTTGGCATTGCGTACATTTTAACAGAGCCTTCTATTAAACTAGTTATACTTAAAATATGAGTTAATCGCTGTTTATTTATAATTCAGAGTATTGACTGTTGAACTGATATGTATATTCATGCACGAACAAAAATATGTAAACACATAGCGAAATTGTAAAATAAATATACGATATTTTTTAGTTTGACGGGCCTGTTGGTCTAGTTGTTAGTGACCCTGACTGCTATACCGGAGGTCGTGGGTTCGATTCCCACCCAGGACAAATGTTTGTGTGATGAGCATGATCATTTGTTCTGGTTGTCTGGGTGTAATTTATCTATAATATGTATGTATTTAGAAATATATAAGTATGTTTATCAGTTGTCTGGTTACCATAACACAAGCTCTGCTTAGCTTGGGATCAGATAACCGTGTGTGAGTTGTCCTGGAATATTATTATTAGTTCAGATTAAAAAAAAACAAACATGTACATGATTAAGGAATGTTTTAAATAATTTTATTATGACATGTTTTACAATACGAATCTAGAATTATGGTCCGGCCACTGAGAGAATGCGTTCCTGACATTTGTCAGTTGGTCTTGATTTCATTCATTGTAACCCATTAAATATGTAATATTTAGTGGTTTTGAATGATATTATTAGTTACTAGCTGTGCCAGCGACTTCGTTCGCGTGGATGACGAAACTTATCAATGAATGACGAACTTATTACTATTGATTGTAGCGTGATGAAAAGTATACTATAACCTGCCCAGGAGTATGAAGAATAATTGTACTAAGTTTCGTTAAAATCCGTCGAGTAGTTTTTGTTTCTATAAGGAATATACAGACAGACAGACAGACGGACAAAAATTTTACTGATTGCATTTTTGGCATCAGTATCGATCACTAATCACCCCCTGATAGTTATTTTGAAAATATATTTCATGTACAGAATTGACCTCTGACAGATTACAGATTTATTATAAGTATAGATTAGGACTCGTTGCCCTAGTGCCTCGTTGTCCTAGTGGTTCTAAGCGCGACTGCTACGCAGAGGTCTTGGGTTCGATTCCCAAGTCGACCAAGGTGTTATTGGGTTTTTCTATGAAATTCTCAGTAGCAGGTCGGAGTTTGGATTTGTGCCCGGTTAGTGGCAATAGGCTCGCCCCCTATTACATGGGACCTAAACATACCGGCGAACTGTGGGTGTACATTGGTACACCTCTGCCTAACCCTTCGGGGATACAGGCGTGATGGTATGTTGTAGATTAGGACAAATAAGTGAAAGTAATTTATGTTTATTAAATCTTCACGACACTAAAGATATATCTTCCTGCTGACCACAACCTGTCAGGAACGCATTCTCTCAGGGGCCGGACCATAAAGAAAAAATCAATTATAAATTAACATATTTTTGCTCGTGACTGTACAGTG
The DNA here is from genome assembly GCA_905475315.1 of Autographa pulchrina. NCBI lineage: Eukaryota > Metazoa > Arthropoda > Insecta > Lepidoptera > Noctuidae > Autographa > Autographa pulchrina. Next base: position 4,499,877 of record FR997790.1, on the reverse strand, counting down.
TACACCCTTGATATCAAAGACAGTGGGTATTGATAATATAGATAATTTTAACGGTCCTCGTGTCTTGTGAGCACATGTTTCTAATTTATTATGCCATGTGCTAGTTAACCAGACCTTTTTCCCTGGAACCTAGATAAGAAAATAACCCTATTTGATTACAGGTTTCAAAACTCTTTTAAATTGAGATCCTACTACTTTAATAGTCGATTAGCAGAGCGTCTGTGTGTCTGAACGGAATAAACTCGAAAACAGAGAACTCGAGAACAGTTTTTTATACGGTTTTCACCAATGGATATAGTGATTTAAGAGGCAGGTTTGTGTATATAATTCATTAAAATTTTATTTTCTTTTCTTCTCGTCGTTTCTCGCGGGGGCGAAAAGTGGTCCACGGAGAGCCGCTTCGCTACGTTGAATGTAAGAGGAGGAATGGATGGTAAGGTGGATGAAGTATGTCAGATGATGGATGTTGAGACAAAAATTAAGTAGGGTATGCTGAGATGGTTTGGCTATGCCGAGAGAATGAATAATATAATATATTCCGGGACAACTCACACACGGTTATCTGATCCCAAGCTAAGCAAATTGAATGAAGAACGATTAACGAAAAAGTGTATAAGGCGAGTGTGAATGAAAAAGGCCAGGTCAAGAGTACCATAAACCGAATAGCATGTATGAAGGGAATAATTAAAGTGGACAAAGCGAAACAAGTGTGTAAGGATCATAGCAAGTAGAAAGAAGTGGTCTCTGCCTACCCCCACAGGGAAAGAGGCGTGATTATATGTATGTATGTATGTATGTAAAATTTTATCTGTACTATAATATGTATGTTTCATACATTTACTTTTCTATTTAATCACTCTATCTTTTGCTCAAACTACATTAAAATCTGTTGAGCAGTTTAAAAGATTTAAGCGAACAGACAGCGGAAGCGACTACTACACATTTTATACTATGTAAAGAAGTAGAGATTTTAAAAAGCATCAATCTACATATTATCAAACTATCATTCAACTATTAAATCCAGGTTACATCACATTGTTTTCCTTCACCGTTAGTTGCTCAACAACATTAAGCATCTTAATAGATATTAAGCCTTAATTAATTATGCTGTACATGTGTTAAAATACTAGCGCGTATTATACGACCTTGCTCAAATAGGCTGTAGGTACTATGATCATATGGTATAGTGGTATACACGGTGTTAAGAAAACATGTCCGACTCGAAAAAGTGATATAGGGTTCACAATCACATGCCCAAATAAAATATCAAATTTGGAAAATTCATGATAGAAACAATAATAATGGATTTTGAAATAACCATTTTTTGCCCCGAAATTCCCTTGTTGAGTGTTAAACAAAAGGTACACCACCATTTTCGTCGGTATTATTGGAGGCCTTTTGTATGATCATTTGACAGCACCTTTTTCACGCCGATTTTCTAACTTGACTTTTCAGAAAAAAAAAATTGGGTTATATTTTTTTTATTTTTTTCAATTATTTTTTACATTAATGGAATCAGATATCGATACCTAACAATACCTTAACGGATCGGACAGGGTTTTCTTAACACCCTGTATAAGTATTATTATAATATAGTGCAGTAACTAAATCAGTGTGTTTGACGCCTGGGCCTCGATTCAGCAATTTTAAAGTCAGTGGGTGGCAGATCATTTTAGTTTAATGACAAGTGTACACCTACTTGCTACTGTTGTAATTGTAGGATTGCCACTGACTGTTCATTGTAGGCTTATCTGAATACGAAAATTAGGCACGATAACAAGTACCCTGGAACGTTCATTAATCTGCCACCAACTGACTTTAAAATAGCGGAATCAGGCCCCTGGCAGTTGAAAATTAAACAAGCTATTGGCATTTTCTGTTTACGTAAAATCTGGGCCTTGTTTCAGCTATTTAAGAGTTGCTTGAATTGACCGAATGACCTGCTTCATTTGGTCAGTTTTACGATATTCGGCATTCTGCTAACTGTCATTACGATCATTAATTGGTCATTACGATCAATCTCTTCGAGAGATCAATGAGATTTTATTGTAGGCTTATCTGAATGCGAAAATTAGGCACATTGACAAGTATACTGACCGACCACTGACATGCATTTAAAATAGCTGAATCGAGGCCCTGGCAGTTAAAAATTAAACTAGTTTAAGGCATTTTTGTCTATATAAAATGTGGATGTGTTTGAGCTTAAAATGTTAATAAATAAAGATTTTTAAGTTAATTTATTTGTTCATTTGTTTTTAGTTGCCACTTCTTGCGTCGATTGTCATTAAGAATAGGTATTCCAGAACTAAATCATTATACCTATTTATGAAAACAGTTTCATATAGATATTTCGAAAACTTTTGGGTCTTGCTTGGTACATAATTAATACATTTACATAGGTACCTACCTACATATTTGACTAACTAGAGATAAACAGATTTCAAATCTTTTTAACAATCAAAGCCCTCTTATTAACCCCCGACCATCCATCTGTGGCAACATAACTCCTAAACGAATGAACGGATTATGATGAATTTTTGGTATGTAAGTTTTCTTACACTATTGGCTATTTTACATATTACTTTACGCTTTAGATTCTAGTAAACGCTCTTACTGTACCTAGTTAATCTAATTCATAACAACTAAACAATTGGATAGCCAATAGTTATTATTAATAGCTTTATTAGTTATATGTGAACAATCGATGCGTTATCATGATCACGTTAACAAACACGGGTGTATCTCACATGTGGTGGCATGAGCTATGAATGACGGCTTTTTAACCGACTGCAAAAAGAAGAGGTTCTCAATTCGTTCGTATGTGTTTTTTTAATCTATGTTTACGATTTCTACGGCAACTACGAAACGATTGAAATTTTAATTTTAATTTTTAATTTTAATTGTTAATTTTTTTCGTTGATAGGGGTTTGAGGGTAGGGCTACCTTAGAGGTGGTGCCAAATAAAATAACCAAAATCGATCAAGTATTTTTTCCAAATACTTGATCGAAGAGAATTATTTCAAAATGCTGGGCAAATCTCTATTTATTAGTCTTAGATATTAAAAATCCTAGGTTCTTTCACTGTGTGTCTGTCTCTCTCAAATTAATTTGTTTGACGACCTCCGTGGTCGAGTGGCGTACGCACCGGTTTCAAGGTGACGCTAGCTCTGAGGTCCCGGGTTCGATCCCCGGACGAGTCAATGTAGAAACAAACTTTTCTACATTGCCTCGGGTCTGGGTGTTTGTGGTACCTTCGTTGTTTCTGAATTCCATAACACAAGTGCTTTAGCTACTTACTTTGGGTTCAGAGCGATGTATGTGATGTTGTCCGCAATTATTATTATTATTATTAATTTGTAGACTGCCAATTCCTATCAAAATCTACTTGGTCACATAGAATTCCAAAAGAATTAAAAAAAAAATAAGGACGCTGTTATTTAGTTTCAAACTATTGAAATCGCTAAATGTCGCTTAAAGAGTATTTAAAATTGCAGTAAACCAGTAACAGGCTGGTATTGTTAAGATTAAAAAAAAAAATACCTCGAACAAGCAGAACTTCTTCCTTTTTGGAAGTTGGTTAATATGGTAATATTTTAGAGTCTGCTTGCGACCACGGCCTGTGTAACCTGGTCGAAACGTCAAGCCCTAAAGGTATTTAAGCATGTACGCGCTAATTCCCGTTCTATAATATTACTATAAACATGCAGCGCGATAGTTTAAAAGTTGGTTAATAAATGGCTATTTCCATTCTACTATACAAAGTAATATCATGCAACGATTTAAATAAATACAACTACATTCATTGCATGTAATCTGAGAATACTAATAAAAGAACAATTAAGATATTTTAACGAGTAAATATTTATGTACTCTTACTAATTACTAGATTACTTCTTGAAAATATTTACAAATATAACTCTTGACGGATAGATAAGGTTCGACGTTTTGAATTTATGGTTTGTTTGTGTTTAGACCTCTTTCGTTGTCTTTCCTAATTCAAATCATTTTTTGGGACTTGAAATTAGATTTTTTTTTTCTTTAACGTTAGTTTTTTAACCCCTGACGCAGAGAGAGGGGTGTTGTGTCTGCCTGAGTGTGTGATTGTGGCATCGTAGCTCCTAAACGAATGGACCAAATGTTATGCAGTTATTTGGTTTCAACGCACACATGATCGAGATAGTTCTTAACTATAATTTATAAATATGGCAATGTTTTAAAAGATCTCAGCGGTTTACTTTTTATTTTTATCATTATTTAATTAAATTATAATTAAGTACCTAACATTGGAAAATGTATTATTACAATTGTTTATTTATTATTTAATTGTTTAAACTCATTACTTATGTACCTATTTATTGTAAAAAATCGAAAAAAAAAAACTCTTAAATTAATCACTACGAACAAAAAAAAGCGTTCATTCAAGTAATTTGTAGTTTCATTAACAAATGAGTTTATTTTTGTTTCATTAACAAACAAATGAGTTTATTTTTATTTTATTAAGTACATCGTTTTTTTTTTATAATTTCCATAATTAATTTGTCTGACGTTTAGAATATAATTATAACAATATTTGTATGTTGTCATCCTATTTTTAGCTTAAGTAAAGAGTGTTTATTAACATAACCCTCCTTTTTTGGCTTCGCGATAGTTGGGTAAAAAATAGTATCGAGGCTTGTTTCATAAGATATCATTAAAATTACTTGAAATAATATTTTGTGTAATCCTTAAGTGCCTAATAAAAAATCTTTAGCCGTTGAAATTGTAATTAATGAAGTAATTCTTACAATGTAAACTTAATTAATAAACATTGTAAGGTTTATCTACACACGTGGAGAAAATAAATTAATCTAGAGTAATTTCTAGTATAAATAATTATAAATTGCAACTGTCATATTGCAAGGCAAATGCATCCAGAATATACAGCTTAACTCTAATGTTATGACATTGACAACTATTTTTAATGTGGGTCAAAATATTTTATAATACTTACCTCCAATAATATTAAAATATAATTTGGTAATTTATATGCTGAATTTTTGGAGGTGAAATAATCAATCATCGTCCATGTATAATTTTATTAGGACATAATCCAATGCTATGATTATTAATTAAAAAAAATGGTTGCGAAAATAATAATTGTACCAACACGTAAAAAAAAGAAATAATAATCCTATATTTTATAAAATAATAAAAAAAACGAACCTTTTAAATAATAAATCACCGTAAACAATAAAAAAACACTCACAAAAAAGTCCATGCACAAATAAAAAAATAAAAAACCACAAACAATTTAAAATTCGAAGCACATTTAAATTCGGTATTTCATTTTATAATATTTTAAATTCGCGCGCGGTCGGCCGGCCCGGGCGTCGATTGCGAAATGCGCGTAACCTTATGTGTTAAGCTGTAAGCATTCATCTGTCAAACGACCTCTCTTCGTGAATATAATCCACGAATCACAATCTTGTGTTGTAAAGGATGTAACTTCGTGTTAAGCTAGAAAACAATAGTAGTAAACCAGCTTATAAACGTCTCACTGCTGGGCACAGGCCTTATCCTATTTCGAGAATTTGCGGATTGCCGATTTCAGATCCCAATTTTGTAATCCAGGTTTTCTCACGATGTTTTCCTTCACCGTTTGTTAGAAGTATCTTAGAATTATTAAGCTAGAAAAATATAAACCTTATTAGGGACGATTTTTACAACGCAATATCATTTTTATTTGAGACATATGTGATTTTGTCTTGATAACTGTCAAAAAATTAAATTTTGGAACTTGGAAATGCTTTGGAAAATTAGCCCTAAGTGTGTAAGGGCTGAATAATCAAAATGGCTGTTCTTTACATAGAAAACATCCTGTCACCCTAAATAAGTCTTTGGAAATTGAATTAAAAAAAACGTGTAAACTGTAATGAGTTGGTTTTTTATTATAAGAATTAATATTATTACAGTGCGGCCGCTGAGAGTATCTATTCCTGACAGGTCGTGAATAACAGGAAGATGTAACTTCAAAGTGGCAAAGAACTTACTACAAATAAATTAATATCACTTAATCTATATACTTATAATAAATCTGTAAAAGTGAAAATTCTGTACATTGAAAATATCAAAAAAATAAATGGCGGGGGGTGTTATTAGACCGAAACCAAACACAAAAGTGTGAAAAAAAAATTTGTCTGTCTGTCTGTCTGTTTGTTCAGGTATCACGCAAAAACTACCGGTTCGATTACGATGAAACTTGGTATAATTATTCTTTATTATCCTGGGCACCACACTGGGTAGTTTTTATCCCGGAAAAGTATAAACAATAAAAAACAAACTTAATTTTGCGGTTAAAAACTCATTGATAAGTTTCGTCATCCACGCGAACGAAGTCGCAGGCACAGCTAGTTGTCTTATAAACGAATAATGTCATCCCAAACTATATAATTATGCCAGGTTACATTGAATAATATAACACGGTTTTTATTTCCCAATACGAATCAAGACCAACTGACATGTGTCAGGAACGAATTCTCTCACTACCCCAATCTTTGGGCAATCCTGGCACAGGACGAAAAAGCATAGAAAGGGGAGAGGGAGGTATCAAGTATATATTAAAGTTGATTTTCAGAGTTTAAACTGTCAGGGAAAAATAAAAAATGATACGTACAAACTTTCCTTTTCAATCATTCTAACCATTGATGAAAACCATATGAAAAACTCTTCGATAGTTTTGGAGTTTACTGCGTTCAGAAAGACAAATAGAAGAGGCAAGGGATCTACTTGTATAATACTTAAAATATATACAATAATATAAAAACTAAGTACACAAAAAATATGAAAAATTATAAACTAAATAAAACGAAGAACAAAAATAAGGCATCAAACTGTTAACTGTTGTAAAATATATAGGTACAGGTAAATATTTTAAAAAAATAATTAAAATAAAGTGATAGGTATTAAGAACAGGTGACAATATGTTTATCAAATCAAAAGAAGGTTAGTTAATATTTTTTTACCTGTCACACTATGGGATACTGTGTTACCCAGTAACATGTTGTGGAGGTCAGATAGGCAGTCGCTCTGTAACATACGGTATTCAGCTGAATCCAATGAGCCTGGAAGCCGACCCCAACATAGTGCGGGGAAAAGACTACGCAGAAGATGAAGTAGGTAAATTTTTTACACATTATCAGACATATTATATTTTTGTATATAATTCAAATAATAAGAAAAATAATAGGTTATCGCTTTACATTGGCCACGTATGTAATGTTTTATTAATCAGTGTTTTTAATGGCTATGCGTAGAAAAACAAAATAGGTTTTAAAGATAACTATGAAATAAAAAACAGACGTACAATATAATTAGATTTGTAATGATGACATACTTAATTATTTTTAGTGATGAAATGACAAACTATGTTTTTCATTATTATAATTGTTTAAGAAATATTGTAATATCTACAGCTGAAAGGCTGCCTTTCGACCGACTTCGAAAAAGGAGGAGGTACTCAATTTGAGGGTTTTTTTTTATGTTTGTTACCACAGAACTCTTGACTGGGTGAACCGATTTTGTTAATCCTTTTTTTATTTGAAAGCTGGTGCTTCCTGTGTGGTCCCATTTTTGGTCCAGTTTTGACAGTGGGATCCATAAGAAAAAAATATAAGACTTATTTTGAAGTCGGTTGTCAGTAAAAAAAATACAGTCGAGTTGAGTACCTCCTCCTTTTTTGAAGTCGGTCACTGGTATAAAAACTTTTTGCCGCCAAAAAGTTTTTTTTTAAATTTCATGTATCATTATAATTATATCATCAAATATATTATTTTTATAATTATAAGCTTATTGTCTCTTTCCTGTATTAGTGCCAAGGCTTAGACAAGGATGCAACTAATAATTATAACTATTACTATCGTAACGCCATCTTTACGTCAATCTATGTCAAATAATCACGCTATGCACACAAGGATTAATGACTCATAATAACTATAAATTGATAACTTAAGAAAATCCCGAAAAAAAATCCTACAATTCTTAATAACTTTCAAAATACAGCAACATAATATTATGGCTAAGAACCATCTAGATTACGTCAAATTTAAGCAACAAAAACTGCATCATAATCGGTCCACTCGTTTAGGAGCTACAATGTCACAGACAGACACATACAGACACGTCAAACTTTTAATATCCTGTTGTCTTTAACCGACTTTAAAAAAATAGGAGGTATTCAATTCGACTGTATTTTTTTTATGTTTGTTACCGCCCAACTTTTGACTGGGTGAACCGATTTTGATGATCCTTTTTTTATTTGAGAGCTGGTGTTTCCCGTGTGATCCCATTTCATGTTGGTCTAGTTTTGACAACGGGATCCATAAGAAATAAATATAAGACTTATTTTGAAGTCGGCTTTTTTTGTAAGAATTGTGTCTGGTTTAGATTATACGAGGAATATCGTGCAAGTTGCTGTCCATTGCCGTCTAAAATGGATCATTTATCACAACATTGCCGCGCGGTGCCGCGCAACTCGCTCGATAATCATCGCATCGTCTAAACCAGGCCTTATTATTGCAGCGGTTGTCGTTGTGTTGTGTTGTTGTTCTACAAATAACGAAGTTAAAGAATCTGTTGTTTTACAAACATAAGTAAGTAGGTATCTCTACGGAAATGTACCCATGACCTTTAGCACAAAATTCCAGCCACTATGCCATTACTCCTATCGTACTATTGATAATTATAATTAGTCATACCCATAGAGCTTCAAAAAGTTTAAATTATAGAGTGCGAGTATCGCTAAAGGCCCATTGCACCGAGCGTAAGCACATTTTTGGCTGGATGTAGTAAATTCGTTTACTGATTTAAGTTATTTGCAGTGATATGATTGACGGGCCTGTTGGTCTAGTGGTTAGTGACCCTGACTGCTATACCGGAGGTCGTGGGTTCGATTCCTACCCAGGACAAATGTTTGTGTGATGAGCACGATCATTTGTTCTGGTTGTCTGGGTGTAATTTATCTATAATATGTATGTATTTAGAAATATATAAGTATGTTTATCAGTTGTCTGGTTACCATAACACAAGCTCTGCTTAGCTTGGGATCAGATAACCGTGTGTGAGTTGTCCCGGAATATTATTATTATTATTACATTTATGCGAAAATATTGATGTTTCCGATATTATTAGGGTTTAAGATCATCATCATCATATCAGCCTGTTGCAAGGAGCGCCACAGCGCACGATCTCCCGCCCCTGGGTTTGAGATAGTTTTATTAAAACGGTGCGCTCTGTTTTGATACAATTTTTACGACGAAACTAGTTCATACTAGTGCTTACGATTCATACCCTGATAGGCGCACTCTGAAGTTTGTTATCTATCCTCAAAGGTTATATTTTTTACTGTAAAGAATTAAAGATTGACATATAAAAAGAACATTGTCCTATAATTTTCATGTCTCGATCACGTTTTAGTTTTACGAAGACTAATTAAAACAAAATAAACGTTACCTACTTATCTAAATATTTTTAATGCTTACACACAAATGCAAATATTGAGAGAACAAAAATTAAATCTCTCCGTAGTTAAACTAGCAATTTAGGTAAATGATATTAATTTTTCATTGAAACCCTTCTGACTGGCTGGCAAAAATTTTCCTATACCTACCTACGTATTTTTTTTATTTTTTTTCCGCCGCGATCGTCCCACTTCAGGGCAAAGGCGGCCTCCCTTTCTTCAATGCCATTTTTGTCGTAAATGAAAAACAAATTCAATTAAAAAAACTTCTATTGTCTATGAAAACCAGATAATATATACAATAACAAAAATACCTACATAAAAAGTAACAATACATACTTAATCAATCTATAACATAAAAAAATGTTTATTTAAAATTCGTTCAAAATCAAAAAATCAAAATCAAAATATTTTTATTTCTTATAAACCAAAAAATAGGCGCTTATGAAACGTTACGTTAAAAACTACTGACTCTAGTTGCTCGGTTCCAAAGTGTCATTCGGACTATAGAGAAGAGCCGGCAAGAAACTCCATATGTTACTCTTTTAAAAAAAAGGTTAACATCGATGGTAAGATTACTTACATTGATTTTAAAATATGCGACAACAACGTAAACAGCTGAATGTTTAGTGTAAACTAAGACATCCAAAATAAAAGAAAAAATTGAATCGAATATTCAGCTAGATTTACATTGTCGTCACATTTACAAGGAACGAACTTATTATAAGGAAAAGACAAATCTAAAGAAATTATAGAAATAATAAAAATATACTTTACATACAATCAATATGTAGTCCTAATAAAATCCCTAACAGGAATGTCAAGGCATGTCAAGAGCCTTCTTTATATAGAGGCTATGGGGGCAGCTAACTGTAGTAAATAAGCTAAAACAAGAAAATTAGCAGACCGCCAGGGAGGCCACATATGCAGATGATCTAATTCCACGGGCGCTTATCCTCTACGTAGTCCTTAACCGTACCGTCAAAACATAACTTCAAAAAACCCATCTTATTTTTTAACCGACTTCAAAATGGAAGGCGTTACTCAATTCGACTGTATTCACTGGGGGAACCGATTTTTTTATTTATTTGAAAGCTGGTGCTTCCCGTGTGGTCCGTGTGAAATTTGATTTTATTTTAGTCCACTTTTGACAGTGGATCCATAAGAAATAAATATAAGACTTATTTTGAAGTCGGTTTTTTTTTGTTAGAATTATTTAAACAATAGGTAATACTTAAACAAAATACATGTGTAACATTTAATTCAGATAAAAATTACAAGACAATCTTGTTTATGTAAATTATTTTTACAAAACTATGTGAATAATCATTAAATTATTGCGATTTAAACTTTGTCGGCTAAGTTCAAGGAAAAATAGATAACTGTCATTATCATTAAACCTTATGACTGTATAGTCATTGTTTAAATTTTAAGGGGCAAGGTTAATAAAAATGTTTAAGTAACTGTCGTTTTTAAAGACTTCGAAATAAGAGGTTCTAGATTTATCTATGTTAATATTTGTTTTTGTAAATTATTAAGTCTTTTCTTTATGGGAAAGAATTATATTTACAATTCAATACTTAAATCTAATATAACAACAAACACTTCCAACTATACTAAAATTAAAACTTATATAAATAAATAACACTAACAAATCAACAACAACACTAACAACTCGTCAAAAAATTCATCACCTTGTCAATGGCGGGAAACGTGCCCAGAAAGCTGGCAGCATTGCCACGTTGAATGGCTATGCTGCAGTGTTCTTTTAGATTTGGTTTTTTCCCAAATAAGCAATATTTTTTAATAACGGGCCTATTCGGCGGCTCTGTAGTGCTATTCTGTAACATTATTTTCATGTCTCGACAGCGGCATCCGCGGTGAGATGTCAAATACGTATTCTCGAATTTGAATTCTAAATCAAGGCCAATTGGGTTCACTTTTGAAGTGAGCGTTATTGTCACTCAGGTGAAGCTCGATACCGAAATTATTTACAGAATAGACATACTGGTCTGGGTTTGTGGATTTGTGGTACCTTCGTAGTCTCTGATTCTATAGCACTAAGTGCTTTAGTTACTTACTTTGGGTTCATATGACTTCGACATTTATTTTCTAGCGGTTTCACAGGCGTAAGTGACTAATCCCCATTAAAAAAAAAAAAACAGGTACATAGCCTAAATTAGCCTTCTCATAACATAAGCTATCTGTGTGTTTAGGTCTCGTCAAATTCGGTTGAAGCGTTTTAGGGATTAGCCGGAACGAACAGAAAAAGGGTAAGTTTAAAAATGGTTTTTTGATATTAGTACCGTATACATTTTCAAATGCAGCTGTTTTTCTTGAAAACGGAATACCTATTAAATTGTTTTTTTTATTTAAAAAGCATCTTTATTTACAATTGAATACTTAAATCTAATATAACAACAAACACTTACACTTACTAAAGTTAAATCTTATATAACTAAATAAAACTAACACGTGTCAAAAAATTCATCGTTATCCTTGTCAATGGCGGGAAACGTGCCCAGAAGGCTGGCAGCATTGCCACGTTGAATGGCTGCTGAACGCACCTTGTTGACTAGGGGCATTTTGATAACGTTTTATGATCCATTTTATTCACTTTTGTGCAAGTAAACAAAATGGATTACCCCCGTGCTTCGCCTTGGGGCTGGATATATGTATAGGTATTATGTAGGCCGATCCCGGCGGCACTGCAATGCCGGGCCGACCCGTGACGGGAGTGGAGCGAGCCCCTAACATCCCGTCAGTTTACAAAAATCAGTTTAATATACTGGTCCCTCAGTGAGGGAACTTTCAGATATTAAGCTGAAAAGAACAGATACTACACTTTGATCTTAGCCAAAAGGCCGAGAAGCGATGCCGAAGCAAAGTCCGGTCGGGGTAGTCATTCGATCACGGAAAATCTTAACACCGCCATTCAGAAAGATGACGTCACAAGCACAGCGCCATCTGTTAAAAAGCTCTGGCACTGTGGAGTAGGTATGCTCGCTTTGTTGTTACTTTCATGGCCACCACAGAGTGCAAGAAACAAAATTTAATTGTTTTACTTGAATAAATATTATATCTGTAGTTTTCATAGTTAGTCGTAGTTGCCAACAATTGTAATGTGCTTATATTACCTAAGGCGAGAACATGCACTAGATGCATTCACGATTAGGCAATAGGGCATTCAGTACTCTAGTCATTCTCAAACACACACGCTTAGAATATGTAATATCTAACCAATATTATTTATGGGTTTTCCTCTCATCAATTTTCTATACGAATAGCTTAGACGTCAACTAAGGGACGTGCCGAGGGTTTGAAACATTTGCCTTTTTCTGCCTTTTCCCGCTCTTTGTTGGGGTCGGCTTCCAGTCTCACCGGATTCAGCTGAATACCGTATGTTACAGAGCGACTGCCTATCTCACCTCCACAACACATGTTACTGGGTGACACAGTATCATGAGACATACATTTGTATGATCCACAAATTGAGAATGCGATTTCAAGTAATCAACCTTGATTTACCTACCTTAAAATTATTATAATTACTTTGTTCTTAATAGAAATAGGGTTGATAAATGGTGCTTAAACTCACATAGATCACAAATATTATATATATTTTATCTTATAATTCAAATATAAATAAGTTAAAAATAAAGATTGTCAATTAAAATTATCAAATTATCATTTGTTGTCTCTTCCGGAATATGAGTTACCTTCACCTACTTATCAAATAGCCCTTTAAAGTGTCTTCAGACAAAACAATATATGTGTTATCATCTTTGCAGTCCGGAAATGACTATGTCTGTCTCCGGGATTGGTTTTGCAACACGAAAAATAATAAAAGAGACCCGTTTTTTGTAAGTCTGATACACTTATGTACTTAGATATAGCTTAGAACCATATCGATCTCGTAACGTCACGAGTAGATAAAAAAAGGAAAAATTATTTATGCGTCGGGGGTTTGACGGGCCTGTTGGTCTAGTGGTTAGTGACCCTGACTGCTATACCGGAGGTCGTGGGTTCGATTCCCACTCAGGACAAATCTTTGTGTGATGAGCACGATCATTTGTTCTGTGTCTGGGTGTAATTTATCGATAATATGTATGTATTTAGAAATATATAAGTATGTTCATCAGTTGTCTGGTTACCATAACACAAGCTCTGCTTAGCTTGGGATCAGATAACCTTGTGCGAGTTGTCCCGGAATATTATTATTATTATTATTATAAAATAATAAAAAGACCGGGAACAAATCTTCACGATCTCTTGTGTTAAAGATGTATATGGTCAGGGTTCTTAATTTACCATCAGCAATTTACCAGTTACTTGTTTCTCGGTAACACGAAAAAAAACATGTATTTCCATCATAATTTATGCAAAATATCTCTTAATATACAATTAATACAGCGAACCGACGTTAATTCGACGTTCGTGTAATCTTAAAACATTCTGTATATTCAAATAAAGGCGATTCAAATAAGAATAGGATTGTCAATGACATTGGTCTGTCAGTTGAGAATTACAGTACAGCCGCTGGGAGAACGCGTTCCTGACAGGTCGTGGTCAACAGGAAGATTTAGCTTTAAGAGGAAAGGGGAGCGGAGAGACTTTTAAAAATTCGGTTTTTGAAGGAAGTATTGCTGTCGCTCTAATCGCCCTCAAATTCGTGCGATAAGGACAACTGCAGCTCAGACCGAAAAACTGACGAAAAATCGAGGTTTGGCTCTCGTCTATTTTCTCCCCCAATTCTTAACCAATTTTAAAGATATTTCATATACTGCATAAGAAAAGAATAATCTGTGCATCTATTTTTCCCTTTTTTCAATATTCGTTGCCAAATTTGAAAAAAAAGCCTCTGAAAACTGCGGTAAAAATAGGCACTTTTTAGAAGGTTCTAGTCTCTTTAAATATAACTTATTTTAAAAAAAGAAAAAATAGGGGCATAGATCTAGTTCATATTTATATTACTGCAAAAAATCATAGCCCTAAGTTCAGAAACCAGCGAAAAAACAGACGAGAACGTTTGTATGGAGAAAAGTCCACTCCCCTTTCCTCTTAATGTGGCGAAGAATTATCGACAATTAATTTACTATCGCTTATTTGTCCGAATAAATATCATGATGTCAGATTACAATGTATTCATTATGTTACTATGTCACCCTGTTATTTTATTATATAACAGGGTTATTTCCTCTTTTTAATCAAGACCAACTGACATGTGTCAGGAAGGCATTCTCTCAGTGACAGGAGAATATACCAAAAGTATTTTGGCACAGGTTTTCTAAATCATAATAAGTAACGGGAATTAGCAGCTTGCTTAAAATACCTGTAACGGGGCTTGAGGTTTTGAACAGGTAATATACACTGGTCGATGCAAGTAGGTCCTTTTTTTCTTGGGGTTTACGAAAACAAGTTTTTTGACTCAATTGTTAAAAATATATTGCAATAGGGAAACGGAAGGTTAAATTAATGCAATCAATAATTAGAGATAAAGAGCTGTTAAAAAGAGCCCTAGTTCTATGAAAACTATGAAATTTATATTGACCACCTCTGAGGTACCTATAACTGATGACATAAAACGTCAGAAATCAATCCAAAATTCCAGGAGACGTCGCGTATATCAAAAATATAATAAAAATAGGCACATTGCGACACTTCCTCATTTTAAAGTCGGTTAACAATAATTAGTTGTTTTATAAGTACATAGGAAATGCTTCGAAAAAAACATTTGAACATAACATAACATACCATCACGCCTGTATCCCCGAAGGGTTAGGCAGAGGTGTACCAATGTACACCCACAGTTCACCGGTATGTTTAGGTCCGATGTAATAGGGGGCGAGCCTATTGCCACTAACCGGGCACAAATCGGGCGAATTTTTGACGAACTCCGTGGTCGAGTGGCGTACGCACCGGTTTCAAGGTGTCGCTAGCTCTGAGGTCCCGGGTTCGATCCCCGGACGGGTCAATGTAGAAACAAAAAAAATCTACATTGCCTCGGGTCTGGGTGTTTGTGGTACCTTCGTTGCTTCTGAATTCCATAACACAAGTGCTTTAGCTAAGTACTTACTTTGGGTTCAGAGCAATGTATGTGATGTAGTCCGCATTTATTTATTATTTATTTATTTATTCAATCCAAACTCCGACCTGCTACTGAGAATTTCATAGAAAAACCCAATAACACCTTGGTCGACTTGGGAATCGAACCCAAGTCCTCTAGCGTAGCAGTCGCGCTTAGCACCACTAGGCCAACGAGGCAGTTGTCAAAAAACATTTGACAGTTAAATATTCCAATATGGCGTCCTATCCTCACCTCATTTCAATCGAATCTTACATCTTATTGAGTAAGATATCAAATTATAATAAACTCAAACTTACAAGGTTTTCTTTGGGAATTACAAGATATTTTGTAGGTCAACAAACTAAGAGTAAGGTCATATTTATTTATATTTTATTTGTTTATTGCACTTTGTTGTCCATTAGACCTAGGCTAACAGTTAGTGTGTTAACTGTGATTTTTACTAACCCAAGGCAAGATTATTTTATATCAGGATTTTTTTTTGGTATATTTGTCCACTAATTTCTAAGAAATTACTGATCAAAGGAATTAAATTGAGTATCTTTAATTAAATGTCGGAATAGTATAAGTTACTTATATAAAAATATGTTCAGTAGATTTTTAGACACAAAAAATAAAATGAAGTACTCAATTTTTCTTCGCTGGCAGTTAAACATAAACTAAAAAAATATATAAATGAGAATTTAACAACTTACATAGGTAAATACTTTTTTATCTCAAGTTCTGTAATACAAACTCTTCATAATGAAAAAACAGCTATTTTTCTTACCTGTAGTATATAATATTATATTTTTCGTACTTATTGTAACATAGTAGACTATCTATTAATTAATTTTTTGCGCATCTTTACTTACCATGAAACATGTGTAAAATTATGTTTAAACATTATCGAATTTATTTTTAACTGACACGAACATCGCAGAGGAAGACCAAAAAAGAGATGGATGGATTGTGTAAAAGATGATCTGAGAAAGAAAGGAGTGAATACTGAGATGACAAGTTGTAGAGATGAATGGAAGCTGAATACGCATTGCGCCGACCACAAATAATTGGGAACAGGGCAGGGAGATGATGATGACGAACAAAACAAACACAATAAGTTATACAACTTATAGGAGTATGTAACAAGTATACCTACTTACATTCAGCTGAATCCGGTGAGACTGGAAGCCGACCTCAACATAGCGCGGGAAAATACATCCAGAAGAAAACAGGGTAGCATAAGGAACTCCTGCTTTTTGTGGGTATTTTTTCCTACCCTGTGGGTTTTCTTCGTTATCTACGCAGTTAGCCTGAGCTCAGGCTTTGACTACTTCACCGGACTTTGGCGAGGACCTTAAGGCATCCAGCCAGGGGCCCGATGCCGCTATCTTAAGTCAGTGAGTGGCGGGTTAATAAACGTTCCAGTGTACTTGTTATTGGGCCAAATTTTCGTAATCAGATAAGAACAGTCCCTTGCAATCCTACAATGACAACAGTGGCAAGCAGGTGTACATTTGTCATTAAACTAAAATTATCTAAATACTAAAATTAGGCACAAAAATAAGTACACTGGAACGTTTATTAATCCGCCACTCACTGACTTAAAATAGCGGACTCGGGTCTCAGAGCAATAGGAAAATCTAACTACGTCAGCAACGTCCACTAAAGGCACCCCCTGCGGGGTTCGGACCTCGACTTAGTGTGTTGCTTACAATCTATTCCGTAGGTCACCTACTATGTAATTATAGGGCATGTGAAAACAAAAAAAAACAATAGTGCAATTAGTGCATTAGTACACGTCCAAATTCATTCTGCAGATTATGATTGGTGACCCGAAGCTTATTCTATACCAAGTTGCACCAAAATCGGTTCAGTAAGTCCAAAACTGACGGAGAGCCAGTTTCTTTCGCATTTAACATTAGTTAATATTGATTATTAGGATGTAACAATATTCATTAAATTAACTTTAATCTAATATAATCTAGTTGTAAGTGTTTGTTGTTATATCAGATTTAAGTTATGAATTGTAAATAAAAAAATATAAATACCTACTTATTTTTAAGAATAAAGAACAACCTTAATTACAAAAGTTGTGGAGTTACTTAAATTAACTTCATGTAACATTGTATTTACTTGACGGAGTTAGTTTCGTCTTGTTCTAACGTCAAGGACAGATCTAGACTTTCTAAATCTAGACACACTGCTTCATAACCTAGGTTTTAGATTACCTCTACCTAATAATACTAGTGCTATAAAATGCGTGGTCATACTGAAATACTTATATTTTTATTTCAAGTTGGCCTTTTAGGCTCTTTCACGTTAAATTACTCTAGTTGCAGGTTCCAAAATGTCATTATTATGGAGAAGAGCCAGCAAGTAACTGCATAGGTATCTATTAAAAAGTAGGTACTTAATAGACTATTCCAAAAACACTATTGGACATCCTGAACTAATTTTAATCAGATATAGAATGATAATATTTTATGGTAAGGCCAATTTTTTTGAGTGTTTCATTTTCTTTCTCTAAAAGAAAGTTGTTCATTTCCATCAGCTAAAGTATAGTATTTAAAAGATTTCTGTACCTAAAAAAAAATTACGTATATTATTAAACCAACATCACAAGTAGGAGGTTCTACGGCAATTGTTGATAGCTCAGAGTTGGTACCATATAGATTTCATTGAAGTCCGCTATTTATACATTTACTAGCTGTGCCCCGCGGTTTCACCCGCGTGAATACCTAGGTCCCGTTCCCGGTGCCTTTGTAATAGTAGGGGTGGAGATGAATCCAACAAATGACTATCGTAACAAAAGTCAGGATTACTTAATTTGGTGGTTGAGTATTCTTCAATTTCCTAATTTTTAGCGCAATTTTGCAAACTTTTTCTTTAATAAGAACCTTCTCCTGACAATAACAAACACAACAGAAAAAGAATTAGCGAAATCGGTCCAGCCGTTCACGCGTGATGCCGTGACCAAGGGAAATAGGGATTCATTTTTATATATATAGATGAATAATCATGTAATTCTTAAATGGTTAATAGTTAGAGAATCTACGTTTTAACATCAATTATACTCAACGACCTCTGCAGATGACCTTTTACATTCTCAACCTTCAAACCTTTGTTTCCTAAACATCGCGGAAGTGAGTTTAATAAAAAAACTGTAAATCACGAATTTATGGTCCATAATGACATATTACACTATTGTAGTATCACAACGTTTTGAATGACATAACATGACTATAAACTTATTTTTTTTTAATAAATGTTTCTTAAAAATGTTTAAGTATTATCTTACTCTTTTTCATTGCTAAAATTTATGTTTTTTTTATGCTTTATTAGCTTCACTTGTAACTATTTAAAATGTTTCGTTTTTATGACAATGCATAGTTATAAAAACTGGCCAAGTGCGAGTCGAACTCGCGCACGAAGGGTTCCGTACCACCGTCTGCAGTGGGACAGTGACAGGCTGGTATTATAACAGCTTCGGTAATGGTACCCACCGTGGGACTCACAAGCGTGGTGATCAATGCTCGTTCTCTGTATAAGAGGCCTGCAGTGGGACCGTTACAGGGTTAAAAAATGAGTACTAATATTAGGTTTTTAGTCTATACATAGTTGTAAATGCACTATTACTGTCAATGACAGCGGTGTAACATACTTTAAAAGTAACCAAACAGGTTTATCTTGCTTGGACCTGACCTTACTTGTTACATAACGTTAAGTAACTTTAAGTTATGGTAAACACTACTTAAGTTAAAACGGTTTAGGAATTATCCTTGGGTAGGTCGAGATTAAGTTATGTGATGCATTTAAGAATAGGAACGTCATTGACCTCATCTGTCATTTAAGTACTAGCTTACATAGCGATAATTTTAATAGAATAAAGAATTGTCATGTACCTAATTAGTGTAGGTAGGTAAGTGCCGATTTCTATTTTGTTTTAAAGTTTTTCTAGGTAAGTACCGGTAAAAAAGGAAACCTTAATATTGTCACTTCATGGAAAGACGTCTGTCCATCTGTCTGTCACAGCCAATTTGCTCCGACACTGGACCAATCGACCTAATTTTGTATACATAGTTTTCTATGTAAGTCAGTGAGGTAAATAAATGAATTTTCTAATTAAATATCAACGTACAACAGTTGGTTCAGGTACAGGATCTACCTAGTATAGGATCAGATGACCGTGTGTGAGTTGTCCCAGGATATTATATTAAAAGATTTTTCTATCACGTTGTATAATATACACTTCTCATCAAAAAAATCGAAACACTTTCGTTTTTATTGTTTTTGTCCTAATTTTTTACAAAAGAGAATTAATTCCATGAAAAAAAAAACATTATTGTGTAGCTGGCAGTTTGGTCATTACAGTAAGAAGAAAAAAATCAAAATTCGAAATTAGAATTTCATTTGTTTATCCTATAAATGAAATTAATCACTGTTTTGAGACAAATGTGTGTTTAGGGTTGGAGTACGTTTCTCGTTTAAAAACTAAAAATTAGCGCTTGTCTTTAAACTTTTTGTTTCTTATTTCATTTACTGTGACTTTGGGACGTCTGAAAAAACTTTTTTTTCTAAAACATATGGATACTTCGCCCGCAGAAGCCACCCAAGTGGTGGCATTGCTGGATTCTGGACTTAGTCAGCGTGTTGTGGCTGCAAGATTGCATCTAAGCTTATCATCTGTTCATAGAGTCTACAAACGCTATCGGGAGACTGGTTCGTTCACGCGCCGTTCAGGATCTGGCAGGAATCGGGTCACTTCTGAGCGAGATGATCGATTTATTGTAACAACTTCTTTACGAAATCGACGCCTTAACGCTTTTCAACTGCAGCAGCAGCTTTGCGTTGTACGAAGAGTAGCTGTAAGTGACTCTACAATAAGAAGGTTGAAGGAACGCGGATTGGCACCGCATAAGCCAGCGAATGGGCCGAAATTAACTGCAGACCATCGAAGAGCGCGCCTTAACTTTGCACGCGAGCACCTAACTTGGTCATACCTTCAGTGGAGCAAAGTACTGTTTTCTGATGAGTGTAAAATTATGCTGTATGGTAACGACGGAAGGAACAAGGTCTACAGAAGAGATGGAGAACGCTTTGCACAATGCTGCATTGAAGAAAAGGTCAGCTATGATGGCGGTTCGTGGACGGTTTGGGGAGGAATCAGCGCCGACGGTAAGACAGAACTAGCCTTTGTGTCTGGGCCACGGCTGCCTGCACTAAACTCTCATCGGTACATCGAACAGTGTCTTGAACCTCATGTGATGCCCTATGCACATTTTATTGGCAACGACTTCATATTCATGCACGACAATGCTAGAGCTCACATCGCGGGCGTCGTACGAGATTATCTTACCGAAGTCGGTATCTCCATTATGGTATGGCCAGCAAGAAGCCCGGACATGAATCCCATTGAACATCTATGGGATGAATTAAAGAGACGAATTCGAGCAGGAGATCCAGCCCCAGAAACACTTAGCCAGCTGCAAAATGCAATCCAAGAGGAATGGGATAATATACCACAACATGTGATCGTGACTCTCATCCGATCGATGAAGAACCGTATGGAAGCAGTAATAAGAGCTCGCGGAGGGAATACAAGTTATTAAATAAACGTTTCTTACATTTTTTTTTTATTTACGCGTGTTGTTTTACCCATTTCCTTCATATTCCATACAGGGTAAAAATTACTCATTATACAAAATACGAAACCTATGAAGACTAAATTTGAATTTAGAACATTAACATTAGGATTTAAAAACCTCATACTACTCACTATTAAATGACATTTTACATTTATTCCTAAATATACACATTTTTCTGATAATCCTTATCAAATCATAAACTGCGAGGTGTTTCGATTTTTTTGATGAGAAGTGTATGTCGACATACAATTGTATATAATAAATAAATACTTATAATATACTTATAATAAATCTGTAGAATGGTCAATTCTGTACATTAAATATATTTTCAAAATAACTATCAGGGGTTGATTAGTGATCGATACTGATGCCAAAAATGCAATCAGTAAAATTTTTGCCTGTCTGTCTGTATGTTCCTTATAGAAACAAAAACTACTCGACGGATTTTAACGAAACTTGGTACAATTATTCTTCATACTCCTGGGCAGGTTATAGTATACTTTTTATCACGCTACAATCAATAGGAGCAGAACAGTGAAGGGAAATGTTGGGAAAACGGCAGAAGTTACTCAATTTTTTAAGCTTTCGTCGCGTGTGCAGCCTTAATGGTTAAAGACTCATTGATAAGCTTCGTCATCCACGCGAACGAAGTTGCAGGCACAGCTAGTATTTAAATAAAATTAATACAGACTACTATTATAACGATATCAGTGAACTAGGACATTATTCAAGAGAGTTGTTCTCAATGATAATAATGGTTCTATGACCGAACAGTACTTGATAATGAGATCAAAAGTCATGAAGAAATGGACAATATTCACACTTTATTTACCGACTTCAAAAAGGAGGAGGTACTCAATTCGACTGTATTTTTTTTATGTTTGTTACCTCATTACTTTCGACTGGGTGAACTGATTTTGATGATTCTTTTTTATTTGAAAGATGGTGCCCATTTTAATTTGGTCTTGTTATGACAGTGGGATCCATAAGCAAACCATACCTTTCTATTTTGAAGTCGGTTTTTTTTGTACAGCATTCAGGTTTTTAGATAAAACTAATTAATGTATTTTCTTTTTGCATTTATTTAGTTGTTACCCAGTCATTTATTTACCTTCTAGTTCTAGTATTTTTCGTCCTACTGCTAGCCAAAATTTTCCGACTTTTGATTCCAGATTTTTTGTCTTGAGCCTCTTGACTTGTTAAATCATTTATGAAAAGTAAATTATATTGAATTAAGTAGTCCGTCAGATTGATTAAAAATATATTAAAAAAAAAACATACAGCCGAATTGAGAACCTCCTCCTTTTTTTGAAGTCGGTTGAAAAACAGGCTATATTGTTTTCTTTTTAGAAATATAAGTAAGCTACGTAGATAGAGCAAATTAAAGGGAAGGGGCCAAGACATCAAGATTTTGCAAAATATAATGTAAAATCGCGATGTAAGAAAATCATCTCTTCAGCAGTTCCATTCGCCTTTCTTCTTATACAAAGTTGATACGACAGAGGGGCTTTTCTTTAAACTGCCTATACTAGATACCATTTTCAAGCTCTGTACCAAAAATCAATTAAATTGGAGCAGTAGTTTACTCGCAAATATTTTTTTAAGATTTTGCGCCGTTTCAACACGATGTATCTTTCCTAACAGCTGATTATGTCTAAGCATTGACGCATGTCACAAGTCACAAGTATGTAAGTCATGTAAGTAAGTCAGTCAAATTTATTTACACAGGGTGGTTGCGTTTTATTCTAATTTGTAAGCTATTTAGTTTGTTTGAAGAAAATATTTTCTCATTTTTGGCGCTTTTTATTTTTATACCGTATCAAATTAATACTAAACACGTATAGTATACGTAGTGTAATTTAATGCCCCTCTGTCATATCAACTCTGTATAACGTGATTTTAAATAGCCTTTAACCTTCCTCAAGAACTGGGCTATCGAATACAAAAAGTTTTATTCTAATCCGACGGGCAGTTTCTGAGATAACAAAAAAACCCAATGACATAATTTCTATGAAATAAAAAATGGTTTATTGCATTAATAAAGTACAGACATTTTCAAGGCCAAATTTAATTACCAAATACTAATAAAACGACACAATAAAACTGAGGCAATATTAAGAAAATCCTATTATTTTTCCGATGATATAACTTACCTATTTTTGCTTAGGCACGGAATGAACTTCACACATAACGGTAGGCGAAAGGTCACTACTGAACATGAGTGTCCATAATATCCTATTATTTATAACTTCAAAAGATATGAATTAAACGTTTATTAAAAACAAATGTATAAAAAATAGGTACTATTAATAAATATAGTTAAAAAAAACTAAAAAACACGCTTTTAAAGTACCTACTTCTAACTAAAAAAGTGAAAAATAATTCCTAATGTAAAAATTGGTAATAAACAAAAAACACTAGTATTATTGTGAAAAAGCGTGGGGCGCCCTGTGCCATATTTTTCGTCTATCGAACAACCCACGCTTTTCCTTTAATTTATTGTTTTTTTTTTTATTTATTTAATCCTGGTGATCCTAATCAGGATAATGAGATAAACCTATGAAATTATTATATTGTCGCTGATTCTTGAGAAGTGTACAAAGTTTGAATTAAATCTGTCCGTTTAAAGTGGGTCAAAATCGAGTCCAAAGGAGTCGGTTACATACATACATACATACAAGTGAAGCTAATAAAAGCGTGTTAAAAAGTTAATAACAGGAGTTAATTGTGGACTGGCTATAGGAATATATTTGATGACCTCCGTGGTCGAGTGGCGTAGACACTGGTTCTCTATACATCAGCCACTTTAAAGAAATAATGACCGTGCTTTGGGATTATGAACCTTAATTCAATGACTAACAGTTCAGTTTCCATCACATTCAAATTACTTTCAGGCCCTTTTCGGTCATATTTGTCATTCTAAAATGAACTTAAACACATGTTGTCAAAGTTGATAATTGCGTAATTAGTAATAATGTTTAATTCTCTTTCCAGATTGGCTTTCGTATAGGTGTCGCTAGCTTTGAGGTCCCGGTTTCGATCCCCGGAAGGGTTAATGTATAAAATACTTGTATACATTGTCCCGGGTCTGTGTGTTTGCGGTACCTTCGTTGTATCTTAATTTCATAAGACTTCAGCTATTTAATTTGATTTTCATCATCACAGAGCGCGCTAAAGAAAAATACATACATTTAAAAAACATACCCTTCCTTCGCAGTCGGGAAACAATTACCTAGAGACCTCTAATACAGGACAAGCAGAAACGTGGACCTTAGAAGGACGAAACGGATTATAATTGACCTCACGACGACGCATTGATTGGGTACCTGACAAAGTGACATATGACCTTCAAGCTACCTTTAAATATATGCGAACCCAATTGGCTAATAATACTGTACGCACATGTTAACTTTAGAGGAACTCGTTACATATTAAAAGCACGGGTTAAAGCCATGGATCGATTGATCATAAAGGTGCTTGCTTACACTATTTATTTTTTTAATACATACTTCTTGTAAGGTATGATACATTATATTTACCTACTATTCTAAATAAGGGGTCCTTAATTCAGTGGTTCCTAAATTTAAGAAGGTGTAAAGCATTTAGTCTTCCTAAATGCGAACAAATCATATGCTTTAATATTTAGGCTTTCTAATTCAAAAACTAGATAAGGCAGAAATTTAGGATATAGAGAATAAAATCTTCGTTTAAAGAAATTTGGTGATTATCCATTTATGTACTTATATACCGAATCCATGCGTATAAAGACAACGTGGTGGCCTAGCGGTTCAATGAACGGATTTGTGTGCACAAGGTTGCAGGTTCGAACCCAGGCAAGTACCAATGTGGCTTTTTAAAAGTTATATGTACTTTCTTAATTATTTTAAGACTCCTCTGACAAACGGTGAAGGAAAACATCGTGAGGAAACCTGGATTCCAAAACTTGGGATCTGAAATCGCCAATCCGCAGAGAGCAAGCGTGGTGATCAATGCTCGTGCCTTCTCCATATGGGAAGAGGCCTGTGCCCAGCAGTGGGACGTTTATAGGCTGGATATTATGCTTAAATATCTTGTAATAAGACATTACTGAGTTACATATTCCTGACCAAATTTAATAAGCACCGATTTGAACTGTCAAAGCCTGTCAAAGCACATAGGTCCTGGCTGTCATACGGCGATCTTTGACATTGGTTAATTTCCTAAAATTCTGATTGTCTCACGTTCTTATTCGGTATTCTGCATTACCCTCTCAATATATGGGCTATGGAAGTCAGATAGCTGATATACTCAATTTGGGTAACACGAATCCAGATTTGATTAATTCCAATACGATACTAAAAACAGGAGATCATCTAAATACAACAATCAAAATACAATTCTGTATAATATTATCTGTCTACGGAAACGAGCATCACAATTTACATAGTTCGTGATGCACATAGAGTTAAAAAAGTTAAAACTATAGAGTGCGAATATAGCTAAAAACCCATTGCGCCGAGCATAAGCACAGTTTTGGCTGCATGAAGTACCTACAGTCACGAGCAAAAACATGTATACACATAGCGAAATTGTTAAGCAAATGCGATATTTTTGTATTGAAGCGTAATAAGACAAATATGTACACGATTAAGGAACTTTTTTCAATAATTTCTTCATAACTAGTTTTATAATACCAATCTAAGATTGAAGAGAAAATTAGTTAAAAATTGGAGAGTGTATACATAATTTTGCTCGTGACTGTACATTCTTTTACTGATTTAAGTTATTTTCCGGGCAACGACAGACGTTTATGCGAAAATATCGATTGTTCCGAAATTTGGATTTCAGAAACTTGTTGACACTGCTCACGGTTCATACCCTGATATGCGCACTCTGTGGTTTCTTATCTATCCTCTAAGGTTTTACATATTGTCATATAATGACGTAGCTTCGTAGGCTTTGTTTAGTCCAATTGATATTCTAATAGAATTGTAGCAGAATCTTCCTTATTATAAATCATTGTGTGAATCTAATACTAATTGACGGCTTTTTGTGTATTGCGTAAGTGTTTGTCGTTTGAATTAATGCATGCTTTACTTGCATTAGTTGTGTTGTGTTTAATGGGGATTTATGTTACAGAATGACGTTAAGGATGTTCGTACATGATTCTAGACATGTATGTGTATTTTTACAGGGGCCCAATTCCGCTATTTTTAAGTCAGTGGTTGGCAGGTTAATGAACGTTCCAGTAAATTTTCGTATTCAGATGATTTTAGTTTAATGACAAATGTACACCCACTTGGCACTGTTGTCATTGTAGGATTGCCACTGACTGTTAATTGTAGGCTTATCTGAATAAGAAAATTAGGCACAATAACAAGTACACTGGAACGTTCATTAACCTGCCACCCACTGACTTTAAAAAAGCGTAATCAGGCCCCAGGGTAGTATGTCGCTCTGTACTCATATGTAACTTGATTGAAAGAATGACCTCTTTGGGTACAGTTTAAAATCTGTGTTAGTACAATTTTTGACTGGCTTGTTGGTATCATGATTAGTGATACTGACTGCCAAACCGGAGGTCGTGAGTTCGATTTCCATCCAGGACAAATCTTTGTGTGATGAGCATGATCATAATGTTCTGTGTCTTGGTATATGTATGTACTTAGAAATATATAAGTATATTTATCAGTTGCCTGGCCGGTTAACAGGCTCTGACTAGTTTGGGAACAGATGGCCGTGTGTGAGTTGTCTCATGATATTTTAAAAAGAGGAAAAATAAATTAGTAATTGGTCTGGGGCCCGAGTCTGCTATTTACACTCCGTGTCAGTGTGCTCATAGTTGGCTAACTTAGTAGTAGTAGTAGAATGCCAATTATCGTAAAATCGTCCCACTATGAGCCAACTATGAGCACACTGACACGGAGTGTAAATAGCAGACTCGGGCCCCTGTTTGCTTAACCGGGCCTATTTAGTGCAGCCCTGAAACACACAACGCTTTATTTGTGAAGCCATTGCACTTACTTGACATTTATATTTTGTTTTATTTATTTTATATTTTTATTTGTAAGTTATTCAGATTAAGTCCTGTTTCTCTTGCTGAACCAATTAAATGTTTTGTTTTTTTTTTGTTTATGTGTTTCTTTCTTACCAGTTTTATATAAAGAAGCAAATAGTTCCCAGGAAATGAGCCCTGAAGCGTAGTAACTATTTAGTAATCTGTGCCTGAAGGTCATATAAGGCGGTTGCTGTATGTAAAATAAAAATATATATTAAACCGAAATTGACTGAATATAGGTAAGGTAAAGGCTAGACAGAAAAATAAATATAAAGCTGAATAAACTATTTCGGAAAACAAGGTTTGTTTAACCAGATAAGATTTTAAGCTATAGTGCATTCAGGTGCATCAGAATTTCGTACGGGCTCTGAAAACTTGCAATTGAAATTTAGGCGCTACCAACTTTTTATTTCAATATTTCATGTTCTAAAATAACTATTTTTTTTTTATTTTAGAACATGAAATATCAAAAAAAAAAAAAAACTGCCTCGTTGGCCTAGTGGTGCTAAGCGTGACTGCTACGCTAGAGGTCTTGGGTTCGATTCCCAAGTCGACCAAGGTGTTATTTGGTTTTTCTATGAAATTCTCAGTAGCAGGTCGGAGTTTGGATTTGTGCCCGGTTAGTGGCAATAGGCTCGCCCCCTATTACATGGGACCTAAACATACCGGCGAACTGTTGGTGTACATTGGTATGTTATGTAAAATAACTAATTTAGTAGCCTCAATGAATTTACTATTTAGTAATCCAAAAACCGCATTCATTCATTCAGTTTGGAAAACTAAAATAACCTTCAAATTGTATCATTTAAAGACGTTTTGCGGGCCACATCGCATTGTGAGATACTTATGCTATGAATGTTTACAACAATTCATAATAATCTAATTGTTCAAAAACGGATGCCTTTGTGGACTAATGTTACCACAAAGATTTCGACCATGAAGGTTTTTATATTGTTATAATGTCCTTCTAAAGTTTGTAGGTTAGTTTTAATGATGGTTTGAAAAGGGTTGTACAAGGTGTTAAGAAACCCCTGTCCGATCCGAAAGGGTGATAGAGGGTTCACAATCACATGCCCAAATAAAATATCAAATTTGGAAAATTCATGATAGTTCAGAAACAATAATACCTAATGGATTTGGAAATAACCATTTTTTGCCACGAAATTCCCTAAATTTAAGATTAAAACAAAAACTATAACACCAATTTCGTCGGTATTTTTGGGGGCCTTTTGTTTGGTAGTTAGGTAGCATCTGTGACGACGCCGACTCTCAGTCTCGAAATTTGAGAAAAAAAAATTTTTAGGTTAAGTATGACATTATATATAATCAAAGTTAAGTATATATTTTTTTTTCTTTTTTCTCCATTTTTTTCCACATTTTTGTAATCAGTTATCGATACCTAACAACACCTTGACGGATCGGACCGGGTTTTCTTAACACCCTGTATAGAGCAGAAGTTTAATTTTACAATTTTTATGACTGTATTCTCTTACTACATTTTAACCGATTTCAAAAAGAGAGTGTTTCTCAATATAGCTAAAGTTTTTTTTTATTGTATAGGTACGCGATATCTTCGGTAATACTTAGTAGCTAGATTCTGTCAATTATTTATTTTATCGTTTAGATACTTATATCTTGGACGTGGTCCTATGTAAGTATTTAAATTAAATTGAAGTCAGTTCCTTTTAACATTTACGTAAAAGTAGTCAATTATCTTGTAATTACTATCTCAGATAATAATTCGATCCAAATGCAGACTATAATGGAAATAAAATAAGCCTGTTATTTAAATAAATTACATAATTTAAATTCGGTATTTAATTAAACAAATGACCGAGCCTATAAAACAAGACAACCCGCACTGCGCATGCGCTGTTTAGAATTAGGAACGCGATGCGCGCGCCGCATGTCAAGTGAAACAATTAATCATTTGGGCAGATTGCACGGTGTGAGGTTAAACTTAGTTCGGTAATTGAGTTTTAATATGTGAAGTATTATTATGTAGATCAGAAAGTTTAAACGGAGAATGTATAAATTAAATACGAATATAAATATGCTTATATCGAGAAACTGTAAATAAAAGATTTAAGACATCACAGTCAAATTGTTTAAAATTGCAGGTACATTTAAACTGCTGATCAGATCTTAGCATATTATAGCTTAGAAACATCGCGACCACACCAGCTTTGTAATAAAAAAAATTAAACATAATCGGTCCATTAGTTTAGGAGCTTCGATGCCACAGACAGACCGACACATCAAACTTATAATACCCCTTTTTCGCGTCGGGCTTAAAGGTAATCAAATATCTCTTGGTAAGACTAGTTGTCATACTTATATTAAATAGCGAGTTCTTACATTCAATAATTAATAATAACTTATGACAGTTGTATATATAAATTATCTTATTGCTTAATATTATTTATTTAATTAGTTATTTAACGATTTTTTTATTGTAATTAATTTCAAAACACATATTATGTTGCTTAAGACAAACGTAAATAGCAAATAAATATAAATTAGCTTTAGTAATTATTTAAACCTATGTTCCAAGAAAAAAAAGAAGGGTATTTAGGCCAAGAACAATAAATAATCATCCGCCACTAATAAGCAATTATTATTTTTAATTGTTGAACTTTATTGTCCATTTCAAGTTATTTTTTTATTGTCAGCAATTTGCATGGATCGTTATAAAAAATACGAATATTAACTTACTTTACTTATATTTAACTACATACTTGTTTATCGCCAAAAAACGATGTCTCTTTCTTTTCTTACTTCGAAAGGATACAACGAAGACTGGCCTGTTGGTCTAGTGGTTAGTGTCGCTGACTGTTAAACCGGAGGTCGTGGGTTTTATTTCCACCCAGGACAAATCTTTTTGTGATGCGAATGATCGTTGGTTGTGCACCGCAATCTATGTCTGATTACCATTTATCTACAATATTTACGTATTTAGAAATAGATAAGTATGTCTATCAGTAGTCTGGTTGTTTGGGATCAGATGAGATCTGGGGATCAAACCCGGTAAATCAAAGCTAGCGACACCTTGAAATCCCGTATGTACTTACGCTACTCAACTACGGAGATCGTCAAATATATTTAACTACAGTTTAAATTCCCTACGGTGCCACCAACCGCATCGCTATGCAGAATAGATCATAGACTCTACGCGCATGCGCAGAAGGTCGCTTCGTGCGTGACAGCTGTCAGTCGTCCCGCCATATTATCTAATTGTCTAATTATGGACACTTTGAAATAACGAGTTATTTTCTTATCAGTGATAACTATGCGTGCGTCTAAAGAGATTTGATTTGATTTGATAATGAGTATTTTTTTAACTAACTACATAATTTTACGTTTATTCTGTTTTTTTAAGGATTAATTCCTAAAAATCATTAAGTCAAAAATGGCAACAGTACAGCTGCTAAGAGAATGCGTTCCTGACAGTTCGTGGTCAACAGGAAGATTTAACTTTTATGTGGCGAAGAATTTACTACAAACAAATAATTATCACTTAGTTGTCCTATAAGCAAACAATAACATTCAAAACTATATCATTATGGTTACAATTAATGATATAACACGCCATTTTATTTCATCAGTCATGTGTCAGGAACGCATTCTCTCTTAGAGTATAGATAGATAACAAACTATTAGAGTGAGCCTATCAGTGTATGAACCATGAGCACTAGTATGAACTAGTTTTATCGTAAATTTTGTATCAAGACGGAGCGCGCCGTTTTAATAAAACTATCTAAAACCCTAACAATGTCGAAACCACCGATATTTTCGCATATAAGTCTGTCGTTGCTCGAAAAATAACTTTAAATCAGTAAACGAATGTACTAGATACAGACAAAAAGTGCTCTCGGTCTATAGTTATCTATAGTTTAAGCATTCTCTCATCGGCCGAAATATAGTCAGTCTAGCTAGGTATCATCCTTGTTGACCTAACAATATCTACATGCCATGGGCTTTTCATGCGAAAATTATTTACAACACGAACTAGCAAGACAAAATAATAATAGATAAACGTAATTAATACAAGTTTGTTTGTCTGTCGTGCGTCACGCATAGAGCAATGATTTTACATCAAAAGATGAATCTGTTACTACCAGATTTAACTATGATTAAGTAATATAACCTTGGCTGGGGCACTGCCGTGCCCCCAGATGTGAGATAGGTACTCTCGAAAATATTAAAAAAATGCTGATTATTTTCAAAATACTAAATAGACTTCCATAAACGATAGCTAAAAACTACCACTCACTATCAATCACCTAAGCAAAAACCGCATCATAATTGGTCCATTGTTTTTGGAGCTACGCTGCTACAGACAGACAGACCTAAAGTTATACCTAACACCCTTTTTTTGCGTCGGGAGCTAAAAATAAGGATGTTGACTTGACTTTATTATGTTCTTAGGAGATTAATTAAACTAAGAAACATTTTCTTACTATTATTGTTGCCTAAACTGCTGATCGTATTTGGACGGAATTTCGCACATAGATCGCTAAAAAACTGGACAGAATAGGAAGTTTTCATACCTATAAGTTCACAGGCTCGTAAATCACAATTAAATGTAAATAAATTTATTATTTTATCGTGTTAATACTTAATTAACACTTATAAGTCATAACAATAATATTTTATTGCAATAATAAAGTTTATTACGAACATAATAAATATTACATCGTAACTAGCTGTGCCCCGTGGTTTCACCCGCGTGAATACCTAGGTCCCGTTCCCGGTGAATTTATAGGTATTATTGGGGGCGGAGATGAATCCAGCAAATTACTATCGTAACAAAAGTCAGGATTACTTAATATGGTGGTTAAGTATTCTTAAATTTTCTAATTTTCCGTACAATTTTCCAATTTTTTTTCTTTCATAAGAACCTTCTACTGACAATAACAAACACAACAAAAAAAGAATTAGCAAAATCGGTCCAGCCTTTCACGCGTGATGCCGTGACCACGGGAAATAGGGATTCATTTTTATATATTTATTTAAACTTTATTTCTAACTTATTCATGTGACAAAGTTGACTGGCCTGTTGACCTAGTGGTTAGTGGCCCTGACTGCTGAACCAGAGGTCGTGGGTTCGATTCCCACCCAGGACAAATGTTGTGTGACGAGCACGATCATTTGTTCTGGTGTCTGGGTGTAATTTATCTATAATATGTATGTATTTAGAAATATATATGTATGTTTATCAGTTGGGTGAATTTCCCAGACGACTTTTTTTTTGTCTTCGGTGAAATTAGTATTTGAAAATAGGAATATAGTTCTGAATTATTTTTTTTAGTATTCAATAGGTAGTTATTGGGTTGTGGCAAAAATATAATTTTCCTAGGACTATTACAAAGGTATAAATAAAATACATAAACCTCTATTTTTCTCACATCGGTGCTGTCCCTCTACTTTTTTTACAAACAAAACAGCTTATACATTAATAAAAATAAGTAATATAAGTATATAACTTATTCTATTTCATAGAATATTAGTTTTGTTATTAATATATAGCATATTTTTTTACATAATTGTCGATTATTATTACTGAGAGGCACAAACGTACTTGTCCTGAAAAAAATTCTCATGTCGCTGGACAAAAGTAATTTAAACATAACTTTTCATCGACGAGTCGGACAGCGTCCACACCCCAATTGTATATCCCTCCTTGGTGTGTGCTAGTGGGCAATCAGGATGGAAGTGTGTCAAATCGCTGCATATGCCCACCAAAAACGTAAGTACGCCATTTCAGTTGCTCCCGGACAATTATTTTATATTATCGGTGGTTCCATTTTTCTAGTGTAATGAGTAGTTTTATTATAATTGTTTGGTTCTAACAGATGTAGTAAGTGAATTAGCTTCATTGTCTGTTATTAAATTTATCCTAGATATTATGCATTTTTTCTAATTTTCTAAAATGTGTTATTTCTCACGTCGGTGTTCTCATATCGCTGTAATCGGTGGTCTTTATTACCACCGATGTGATAATTTACACCGAAATGATAAGAAAAAATCAATCGGTGTCTTATGTCTAATATCGGTGTTTTGATTCATGATCAACGCACAGTTTTGTCACATCGGTGGATTGCTTTATCATATCGGTGGATCATTTTATCATCTCGGTGATTTCTAAGAACTCAGTTCTCTTTGGACGTGATCTACCCACATAAGACCCTAAGTTCAGGTCTTCAGTTCTAAGTCACCCTTGTAAAAATGTATAGGTACCTACTATTTGCTTTTTGATGTTCAAAGGTGGATAGATTATCATATCGCTGGATATGTACATCATTTCGGTGGATATACTTATCATATCGGTGTACAGAAAAATTAGTCGGTGCCGGTTTTTCATATCGGTGGAAACCAAAATTCAAACTGAATTTACTCCTTAGTCTTAAATGATACGTTGATGATATTAAATTTGGGGATATTTGATATCCTAAAGATTACATAAAACCAGAAAAATATACAAAAAACTTACAATTGTAAAAGTTCACCGATATGATAAGAAAAACGGCATTTGTTGAAATTCACCCAGTTGTCTGGTTACCATAACACAAGCTCTGCTTAGCTTGGGATCAGATAACTGTGTGTGAGTTGTCCCAGGATATTATTATTATTATATTATATACTATAGACAGCTAGTATCGCGAGTTTCCCTTCGTGCCAAGCGAGAGCACTTTTTGTCTGTATCTAGTACATTCGTTTACTGATTTAAAGTTATTTTTCGCGCAACGACAGACTTATATGCGAAAATATCGATGGTTTCGACATTGTTAGGATAATATTAGGGTTTTAGATAGTTTTATTAAAACAGCGCGCTCCGTCTTGATACAAAATTTACGATAAAACTAGTTCATTCTAGTCCTCACGGTTCATACACTGATAGGCTCACTCTTTAGTTTTTTATCTATACTCCAAGATTATACCTTAAAGTGACAGAGACAGCTAACGGGGACCTTTACTGAAAGGTATTTGGCATTATTCTGCTGTGTCTATAGTTTATATACTTACATTAGCAAAAATTATCTATTTATTTAATATTTCCTTTATTGCACATAAGAACATAAAGGTAAAACGGCAAATTAAATTATTTTAAAAAGAAGCATGTTCAAAATGTTCAAACTAATAATCCCTTATCTCAGAAAACCAACCTACCGACCCACTGAACTACTGCGACATTATTATTGTCAACATCCGCGCTTCATTGATCCAATGCGCAGACGCAGTGTATTGACCGTTTTATCATCAATATATTTTTAACATTTTAATCATTATTGTTCAAAGACATTTTATAAATATTTTTAAGGTACTGTGTCGAAAGATATTAACATAACCCTTTCTGCACAGCTTGGCTAAGAACCATCTTGATTACATCAGCTTTCGAACAAAGAAAACTGCATCATAATCGTTCCACTCGTTTATTAGCTACAGACACACATTCAGATAGACATATCAAAGTTATAACACCCTGTCGTTTTTGCATCTGGCGATCAAAAGCAATTGGGGCCCAAGAAGGTACCTACCACAAATAATTCTAACAAAAAAAACCGACTTCAAAATAAGTCTTATATTTATTTTCTTATGGATCCCACTGTCAAAACTGGACCAAAATGGGACCACATGGGAAGCACCAGCTTTCAAATAAAAAAAGAATCATCAAAATCGGTTCACCCAGTCAAAAGTTCTGTGGTAACAAACATAAAAAATATAAAGTCGAATTGAGTCCTTTTTTTTAAGTCGGTTAAAATATAGAAAAGATCCAACCGGGGATCGAACCCTGGACCTTAGAGCAAAAGGTGTTGCGAAATATGTATTGGTGTGAACAGAACCCATAGTGCGCGAGTCCTACTCGCACTTACTTTTATTTTTAAGGTTATTAAGCTATAGATAGCTTTCAATGCCCATACACATAATAAATAATAAGATAACCAGATAAATTGTCTTCCGTTCACTTGTAACAATACAATCATGTTATAAACTCGTGAAAATAATATTCCAGCACAAACTGATAAATGAATTATTAATAACACCCTGTAACTGTACTGATAGAGGTCAAAGACCTTTTCAAGTACAGAAGGAATGAGCATTGGTCACCACGCTTTACGGGTTAAAATATAAAAAAAGATCGTACAAAATTTTTGTTTATGTTTAGAAGAGCATAGATAGCAGAGCTTGGTAAATCGTAGCTAAGAACCTTATCTTTAATAAAAAAAATTCAAACAAAAGAAACCGGGTCAAATTCAGTCAATCCGTTTAGGAGCTACGAGCCTTCGAAGCGGTACATTACAAATTTTAGAAAATACTCCAGAAAATACCGTTTTTGAATGCTATATTTTTACGAAAATTCTTATTATATCATCTCCCTGCCCTGTTGCCGCCCATTTACGTATTTGTGGTCGGCGCAATGCGTATTCAGCTTCCATTCATCTCTACTACTCGTCATCTCAGCATTCACTCCTTTCTCATATCTGTCACACAATCCATCCGATCCATCTCTTTTTTGGTCTTCCTCTGCATGTAGGTAAAGCCATTCACAGTCATACTCATAACTTTTTAGTTATGTGCTTTTCATCCCTCCTCATAACATGTCCATACCATGACCAACGGTTGCCTCTCATCTTGCTATACTTGTATGAAAATATCAATAAATGATTATAGTAATATTGACTGGGGCCCGATGCCGCTATTTTAAGTCAGCGAGTGGCGGGTTAATATTATTAGTGTGCCTAATTTTTGTATTTAGATAAGAACAGTCACTTGCAATCCTACAATGACAACAGTGGCAAGTCGGTGTACATTTGTCATTAAACTAAAATTATCTGAATACGAAAATTAGGCACAATAACAAGTACACTGGAATGCTTATTAACCCGCAACTCACTGACTTAAAATAGCGGCATCGGGCCCCTGTGCTGTTGCCAGACATGAATAGCTAAATTATCAAATGTTAAACAAATAATCGGAAATTGTTGAATGACGCAAGTCTAGTGCGTTCTAGACGATTCGTAAACCTAGGTATAGATTCCAGATAAAATATTTATAGATGGAACGGTGGTACTATAAATAATCTGGAATTCAGTCTAGATATCGACATGTGGCGCTAAACGTAATGTATGTATAACTACGTACATTATATCATTGGTCAGAATAATGGAAGTAACATTGCTACGTCGAGTCTGCGGAAAGAAAACCGTCGTGGCGTAAAATGGAACTAACATTAAAATCATTCTATATAAGAATTATGAAGACGACATCTAAAAACATGATTTAATAACATAATATTATAAATATTCAGACACTACAGTCGCACTATAACGATACAACAGTAGGTAACCTTAATATTTAATTTGCAAAAATAAAAGACAACAGAAATGTTGAAATTTTAAAATTTCAAAAACAAGAGCGATCTGAATTTCACGCTGGTTCTCTTTCCGCATAGACTTTATCTACTTTTTTACAATTTTCCGTCTAAGATTTGGTATTTATATATCCAATCTTATATTTACTTTATCATCATCATCATCATCATCATATCAGCCCGGAATCACCCACTGCTGGGTATAGGCCTCCCCTTTTTTCTGCCATATTGTTCTCTGTCTTGCGCGTCCCTCATCCAGGTGGTTACCATTATTATTTACTTTATGATAACCTTTAAATATATTTTATTTATCTGGTGATATTTAGGAATTATTAGGATTACGAATCATTGTTTTATGCCTAGCTACGTGCGTAAATGAACGTACTCTAGTAGGTAGCTTGCTGGTCAAGTAAGTAGCTACTTTTTCATTATTCATTGTTTAATTAACTACGCTGATGTGTTCAATAGGTATTTTATTGGAACTAGTTTTATACGTAGTTAATAAATGTAAGTGACCCATAAAAATGTTTTAATTGCAGATCTCTATCCGGAATCCCCTAGATATTTTATAATTTAGCTGTAAGTTTCTTTCTTTAATATTACATGGGCTGTTCTGTGGGAAATGTATGAAGTTTAGAGCATTAACAAAATGTAATTAGGAGATCTTGATGAAGCTCTGTAGCTGGATCATATGAGCTAAACTTCTGCCTGCCATATTACATAATACATATTTTACCACATGAAAATAACAGATTCATTATTGCACTTGCTCTGTACAAAATAATGTAAGTACTCTGTCTACACAATTCTGAAAAATAAATAACAATTTCCAACCATTAAGTTTTACTACAATCACTGCGCAGTGTATCCGAAAACCAAACACAAAAGCATCTACGAAATGTCAAACTTTAGAACTGTCAAATTCATAGAAAATAAATGTCACTGTCAACTCCCAACCCATCCGGGAATGATATCATTACACCAAAAATGATAATTAACCATTAAATTACAATAACTACAACAATTATATCATGTAAATATGGCAGACAAACTCAGGCAGATAGCTCAAAGGCTGAAAGACAAAGTGCATTTACCAAATTTTACAGCAAATGGCCGTGAGAGAGTCGATCAGATTGTCACCAGATATGTCCCAGCGGTAAAAGTGAATGAAATAGCAGAAAAGCTAAAATACGAGACAGTGACAAAAAAAGTAAGGGAATTAGTTAATAAATATGAAAAATTCACGGGAGTCGAAGAAATTATGGCTTTGCAGAACACAGTCGTTGACGCACAGGTTCGTGAAAACGTTTTTTTTTTTTTAATTTTCCAGTTGCGAAGGTCAAGGATTATTATGCCTTTTCTAAATGATTATTTTTTTCTATTTTAGTTTCGTTTCTATGACCTAACATTTCCACTGCAGTATGGCATGATAATCAGTTTGTCTTTTGTCAATGCAAATATCAGTCTACAATCTAGATTCTAGACTATACATATAAACTTAGACCTTTTTATCAGATAACACTTATGTACTATGAACAATTTCTTATACTTATCTGATTGTATCTTATTAGAATATGATGAATTTACATAGACAATGAAAATTATTCATTTTTTTATAGAATATGTAAAAGTATAATTTATGTCCTGTAGCTAATGATCAGCAACTTGCCCTTTCTGCATAAAGCTATTATACAATATTATTTATAATTTCATGATTGTCAATAATTTTATTATTGATTTTGAAACTGTTTCTTGAAAAAACATCCAGTACCATTTCTCTAGCTTAAAGAAGGATGTCTAAACAATTACATATATCTATAAATGTGTTATTTTTCTGTACATCTTATTTCCCTTTAAATTAACCAAATACCTAGGTACACTGTCTTATTTTATTATATTCAACCTTTAAGGTGTAGGCCTCTTTCAGTTAATCTCAGTAAGTTTTTTTTTTACCTGTAAATACAGGATGTAAGAAAGGAGGTTACACTATAGTAGCCATGACACTTGGTGATGTCAGTCTTGGTTTTTTAAAGTATTTCCTTTACATATCTATACTAATATTATAAAGCTGAAGAGTTTGTTTGTTTGTTTGTTTGGTTGAACGCGCTAATCTCAGGAAGTACTGGTTAGAATTGAAAAAATCTTTTTGTGTTAGATAGTCCATTTATCGAGGAAGGCTTTAGGATATATAACATCACGCTGCGACCAATAGGAGCGAAGCAGCAGTGAAAAATGTCACAAAAACGGGGGAAAATATTCATACTTGAAAGCTTCCGTTGCGTGCGCTGCGTAAACGGTTCGAGTTACCCAAAATATATGTATGAAAGAATTGTTCCTCTTTGAATGATCTAAAAAAATGTCTGCGACAGTATATGTCTATCTTTTAAAATTGACTCACTATAACCTTTTTTAAGGTAATCATTTGGTCGAAATTAATGCATTATTGCCAATTATTTGCTACAGAGTTTTATCAACATAATCTATACTAATTATATATAATTATCATTTACGCAGAAATACTTTTCTTTTTAACTTCTTAATCGTGGTCATAATAACAGAAATTGACGCGGACGAAGTCGCGGGGATCAGCTAGTTCTATATATATCTATATATACAGGAAAGATTCATGAGTGCACAAGAGCGGAGACGGGAGCTGGGTAAGCAGCTGGCCAGCATAGAAGCCCGCCTCAAAGAGCTGCATGCGGAGATGCAGAACACTATGAAGGGGGACGACAAATACTTGCATCTGTGTACGGAGGAGCATAAGGTATGGAATATAATCATTT
This sequence comes from Autographa pulchrina, assembly GCA_905475315.1. Lineage (NCBI taxonomy): Eukaryota > Metazoa > Arthropoda > Insecta > Lepidoptera > Noctuidae > Autographa > Autographa pulchrina. The sequence continues at coordinate 4,460,476 of FR997790.1, read as the reverse complement.
ATTTGGTAAGAGCAAAATTTATAGCAATTTTATTTAGGTTTACATTTTAGATGTTTAGTAAGTAGAAAAGCTAAATTGGGTTAATGAATGGGAACAGACAAAAAATTTACAAATTAGACAGTAAGTATATGAAAAAAATAAATTTTTATTAGTTTTATAACATCATCATCATCTCCCGAGCCTTTTCCCAACTATGTTGGGGTCGGCTTCCAGTCTTACCGGATTCAGCTGAATACCGTATTTTACCGTAGTACCAGTTTTACAATGTATAGATATCTATGACATAATTATCATTTTTTATTTAATTGTTTACTGCCATAAAACTTTTTATTGTAGTTTGATTACAAGTCTTTTCAGGTTCTGAGTGTTACCAATTCTTGTAATTTCCCCAGAAACTGGTAATTTTAAATAGGCAATTTCCTGCTAGAGTTGTTAGTTTACGTTATATTATTAATTACAGTTAGTCATTTTTTGCCGAAATTTTACATTAATTTTTTAAAAACTGTTTAAAGTTTTCTTAATAACTAATTACTGACACTTGAAAAAAATAATATTTGTCAATTTCGTTCAAATGCATAGCCAATTTCTTTTTCAATTTAGTTGCTAATTATATCAGTATATCTTGCCATACTCAAAACATAGCGCTTTGTGCACCTGTATGAGATATCTGTATTTTTTGTCTACTTTTAAAGGATTACTTAATTCATATCTTTTTTTGTTCCTATTTAATTATTTCTTATTATATATTTAATTATTTAACTCAGCTCATAATCCAAGAGCGCGCTCTCCGCGCCCTATTCGGCGACGCTGAGCGTGAAGAGCGTGAGCTGTTCGCGACGATGTCGGCCGCCGTCAAGCTCGGCCACGAACGAGAGCGGGCGCACGCCGAGCGAAACAAGTATTGGTATATTGTCGCTTCTATATTTGGTGAGTGGGGGTTTATTTTACGTATAGTATTTTTTTACAGGAAGCAGTACGAATTGATATCTGAAGGAGATTATTTAGCCTTTAGACGGAAACATCCCTGATTCGTTAAGTGTTTTTCACTTAGACTTTGCCAACGTATTGTTAAATTGTTTTGCTTTTGAAGAACGATTTCGTATATTTTTTCGGGGTTTAATAAGACAGATAGGATTGAGCTGTAATTATTCACATTTGATAACTATTCTGTGATGGTTTTAATAAATTGTAAAGCTATTAAATATATTCTGATTTATTTGTTAGTTATTTATCTGGAAACATTATATTTACAGTCTTTAATTCTCTAAATCAGTGTTGAACGATTATTTATACGGCTAACCTGTATGATATGATATGATCGATTCTTTACCCTGCCGGGGTCGTCAGATTAGCCACCACTGCTCTAGATAACCTTAAAATAATGTTTTATATCGCATTATTAAAATACCAAGTCGTGGCCAAATACGGTCAGGATACTCACTTTTATATACAAACGTCATCCACAGGCACAGTATTAGGTATAGCCGGCTCGTCGATCAACAACCATCTCAAGATGGCCGAGTTCCGCGACATGATGGAGCAGCAGATGGCCCGCAGCGCGAGCGTGCTGTACACCATCGCCGGCGGCGGCTCTGCCAGCAGGGCTGATATCACCGAGGCTATGAAGACTGAGTTTGCTTATCAGGTCAGTTGGCTAGGTACGGTACTAGGCCTAGCCTGCTCGTCTGTGCTCAACGGCCGGGTGGAGATATCAGTTGGCTATGAAGACTGGACTTGAACTAAACAACTTAACCTGGGTGTTTTTTGACGAAAACTCGTTTAAGCATATAGAAAGATTATAGAAAAAATCGTCCCTAGTTAATATACATGGCTGTTCTTTATAACACGTAACTTCTTGTGTTCAATTGTTCATAAATGATAATATTTGTTTCAGGAACAACTCGCACAGAACCTTAAACTAATGCAGGACAATATCAACCACTTAGTTGTTAAACAGGAATCGTTAATAGGTATGTATCAAATCTCTACGAATTAAATTATATGAGTAATTGTATGAAATACCTAAGACAATTAGACTTCAATCCCCCTGTAAATTATAAAGGAGAATCACAGAAAGTCGAAAAATATCTAAATAGAGCATTATTATAAAAAAAATACAAAATTTCCTTGCTGTACTATCGCGCTGTGTGTTTATAGAAATATTATTTAACCTGAATTAGCGCGAACATTCATAAATATCTTTAACCCGTTTCGACCTGGTTAATCCGGCCGCGGTTGTAATAGACAATCTGCTTGCGCCCACGGCCGGTGTATATAATAATAATCCAGCCTATAAACGTCCCACTGCTGGGCACAGGCCTCTTCCCATATAGAGAAGGCTCGTGCCTTCTCTATATCTCTATATGGGAAGCCATTGATCACCACGCTTGCTCTCTGCGGATTGGCGATTTCAGATCCCAAATTTTGGAATCCAGGTTTCCTCACGATGTTTTTCTTCACCGTTTGTCAGAAGTGTCTTAGAATAATTAAGATAGTACATATAACCTTGAAAAGTTACATTGGTACTTGCCCGGGTTCGAACCTGCAACCTCGTGCATACAAATCCGTTCATTGAACCGCTAGGCCACCACGACATTTACACGGCTGGTGTATACTATTACTATATTTTTCTTGATAGTTTTGTTTCCAAAAATATTTCATTTACTACTTATGTTCATTTCAGACCACATACACAACCGCGAAAGAGCAATGGACACGCAACTACGCGACCTAACGCGCGCCATTTCATCCGCGTCACAATCTAGCGCAAAATCTGACGCGGAAATAGCCAAAGCTCTATCAGTAGTCCATCAGGACTTAGAAGATGTCGACCAGTATAAAGAGACAGATAAGAATAAAGTTTTACTCGAACCGAACCAAATTCTGACAGGTGTGGGTGTAATAATGTGTATAGCTATCATTTTCGGCAATATTATTGGTAGGATCAGCTGATTTTTTTGTGTATGGTAACAATTTTGAGGTTCCTGTGGTTTTTTTTTTTAGTTTTTTTGTTTATTAAAGTCTTGTAAGGTTAAACTTAATTTCGAGGCTGATTCGAATGTGGTGCCTCGTTTCGTTGAAGTCTGAAATGTCCAGTTTTGGTGATATTTACTGTTATTAAGTGAAATAGTTTTTTTTATTTTATTCTGGCCTTTTTTAGGTCAGTTTTTGATTTTGAAGCTTCCATTTGTAACTTTTTTAAGGGCGAAAAGAGTTACTATGGGAAGCTTGATCCAGAATTTATTTCCTAAATTAATTTGGATTTTAATTATTGTTTTTTTTTTTTGAGTAAATTCTTAAAAGGATGTTTTCAGACTTGATTTCAATCTTTAATACCTTTAAGATTTCCCATATATTAAATTTATTTATTTTGGCTTTTAATATAACGGTACTTGTGTAAATATAAAATGAAGGTCTGTTTTTTTAAAGAAATTTTTTAATTAGATCCTTCATGTTCTGCTTGAAATTATGAAAGTAGCATTCAAACAGAAAAATAAAATGGAGTCGTTATTTTAATAATCTATATTCATTATTCGTTACGACATGGAAACATAAAAAATGCAAAAATCTAAGCAGGTTGTAAAATTTGGTTTGTACTTTCAATTTTTTTTTCATTTGAGTAGTTTTGAAAGGGTCTCTTAAATAAAAATAAGTAAAAAACTAAAACCTGGTGTAACCAGTAAAAAAAAGAATTTCGTAACTAAATGGCCTTTTTGCTAGTTTAAATTAAAAAGTATAACATTTATTTATTAATAAGTACCGTTTATATTAATATTAATTTGATTATCATAAAAATACTATTTAAATAATATACTGCATATTTATATACAAAAACTAGTCAAATTAGTTATAAATACCGGAATATTTTTGATACAAACATTATTTTTATTTACATTTTTAATTAATTATTTGTGGAGTCATTAAAAAAGCGTAAAATCTACAAAACACCAATATTCTGTATTGTTATACGATTTTGAACTCAATTTGTATATTACATAAAGTTGAACACTCAAATAATTATTTAATTTTGTAATATAATACGCAGGAACCTCGTAAGCGTTGATTTAGCTTTTAGCGAACGACGCAAAGTGCAATAGAGAAAAACAAAACTTTCTACATTTATATCTATTATTTAATTATACTTAATTTTTTGTGTAACTCTATAAGGAAACGAATTATTTAAAAAAAGGATGATTTTAATAACCATTGCTGTCCGTAAGCATATGGAGAGAGAGTATATGCATGGACAGCGCGCAATGGTTAGGTACTAACCAAATGTCAAATCGTCTTTGTCTATAATTTCAAGTGTAACATACAGAGATCGAATTTTTTAATGGTTCGGTTCGAGTAAAACTTATTTTCTCCACTAAACCCGTGTATTTAAGTCTTACTTAAATTTGAGACGGTCTTAAGTTTTTATGCTGTATAAGATTTAACGGCGTCTTAAATTAAGTGGTTCCTAAATATCCGGCCATAAGTTATTTTTAACAGTCACATAAACGTTTTAGTTTTTGATAGTGATCATTTTTTTATTTTATTTATTTTATAGAGATCTCGAAAATACTGTGAAATATTTATTGCTTTCGGTGTTGCCTCCTTGTTAGGAGCGTTGGTGTCGCTTGTGTTACCCGTAAGAAAAAATCTAGGGTTAAGAACTAAATTGAATTACTTTTGTATCTTCTGTTTATTTAAAAATAAACGCCTTATCTACACGCATGCTGAATAAAAATGTAATGATGTGCAATTTATTTTATATTATAACTATATGAAACTGTTGTACATGCAATAGATTGCCAATTTGTCGGCAAATGACTGGTTTATATACAATCCTATCGTTTCCCAGTATTTTTAGACTCGGCAGATTCATCGCTTTGTTATAAATATTACTAAATATTCCAATATTTATGTACATTTAATAAACAGTGTTACTAAAATATAATGTGATTGTTTTATGTCTTTCTATTATTTACCCTGATAAGCCCTGATTACTTCTGCATATTGACTGAAGAACATTTGAGTGCATAGATTATAGATTTAAAACTGTCTTGAACCACTATATTGAGGTTAGGCTTGTAACTGTCAGGTGTCTGTGCATATTTAAATACACACGTCAATCTAAAGCAACTCGGATACGTTATGGCTTAACCAAGCAATAGGATTTTCATACAATTAATTTATTTCAAGGTATGAATTTTGCTTCAACCCTTGGTTACTTTATATGCGGTGACCGACAGTCTCGAGGGTGCAATCAAGTTTTTCACACTTACTACTTGTAGGCAGTAAAGTGACTAGATTATGCTACTATGGAATCTCGTACTTATTTATATACCTATGTTTATTGTCATTTTGAAAAAAAAGCTATATTATATATCTTGGGAAAGTTGAATTTGAGTATGGTATCATACGAGCTCAAAGTCCTAATATCCAAATATTACCTTGAAATGACATATTATACAGTCTGTGCTGCTGTCAAAAATCTAATGTCAATCTCAAGTTGTTTTGTCGCTAGGTGTGTTTGCGATTGCGCCTTACAGATTTATTGATTTTTAATTACAAACAAAGATATATTTGTTACCCTGTAATCCTTTGTCATAACAAACAATATCAATCCAGCAAAATGCAAGAAGGTACGTAAACAATCTACCATTTATACAACCAAAAATATGTCGTTAAGTTGTACATCAAATTCCATCGAGTTTCGATACGTTTTTTATATTATTTGACTTGTTCCACAGATTTGGAAGTGACCGGCATCTCTCGTAGTGGCCGTGTAAGGAAGAAGAGCTCAAAACTAATGGATTTCGAGTCTCCTGACGATATTGAGACGCGTTTTCGTCGACAAACGCCTGTAAAGACGTATGTTGGGTTTAGGCCGGAAGATTCGCAAGAGTTTTCCTCTCAGGACAGTGCACCGCCGCGTCAGGTTGAGGAGGCGGGAACTGCGTCAGGATCGGAGTCAGATTATTATGATAATCCCGTGGAAAATGCTGATAGGTAAGATTTTCAATGAAATATGCATATAATTACATCAAAAACACTGTTTTTGATGCTGCAATTATAGATCGTTGTTAATTTTTTGCCGAATGTCAGTGTCGAAAGTAGAATAAAAACTGAAAATAATACATAACTGGTATATTTACTAGTGTTATGTGTTTATTGAACCCATATAGAATGCAAAAAATATGCTGTAGGTTAAAAGCTCAACAAAGGTACAAAAAAAGGAGAGACCTATATCTTGAGGTGGTTAATTTTTCCAGAATAGAATCAGACACAGAATATGTCAGACAATATAGTTTGATAGAGAATAGGTAGAAACATATTAATGGTAATTTACAAATCAAATGAATAGCCAAGTAGAATATGTTACCACACCATATATATGTGTGACAACCTGGATTCCAAAATTGGGATCTGAAATCGCCAATCCGCAGAGAGCAAGCGTGGTGATCAATGCTCGTGCCTTCTCTATATGGGAAGAGGCCTGTGCCCAGCAGTGGGACGTTTATAGGCTGGATTATTATTATTTTTATTATTTATGTTGTGGCTTTGATTCACAAATACTTGTCCCGAGTCTGTGTTCTTTGTGCAAGTACCTACATTAAATGTGTGTGAGTCTATATAACATTTTATGTTACATATAGAAATATATAAGTAAGTTTATCAGCTGTCTGGTTACCATAACACTAGCTCTGCCTAGATTGGGATGTCCGTGTGAGAGTTGTCCCAGGATATTATTACTATAGGATATGTAAAAAAAACCATATAACTAATTCTTGTGATTATTAAACAAAACCCACCTTCTCTAACCCTAAACAGCACGCACCATTCCAGTGGTGAGCCCCAGAACTGCAGCATGGAGTCCGACAGCTCCGCCTCAGATGACGGCACCGCCAGGACTCCCGCTAACTCTCTGTATATGATGGAGAAGAGCAGCAAGAAGAAGCTGATTGTGAAGGACGGGAGGGTTGTGGGCAGGGCTAAGGCTCAGAGGAAGGATAAAGGTACATAGTTGAAAAGATTATGTTTTTTTTTCTTTTTGTAATGTAGTAATACAAGTTGGACTTTAATATGTTGAACTCTGACAGTAGTTAACTCATAATAGTTTTGACAGCCAGTCTTACCATGGGAAACTGTGTTACCCAGTACAATGCGTTGTGGAAGTCAGGGAGGCAGTCACTCCACATAAAATACAGTATTCAACTGAATCCAGTAAAATATGAAGCCAATTAACATAGCTTTTGAAAAGGTTATGTAAAAGTACATTGTAGTTTACCAATTATACAAAGATTTACAAATAGAGATAACCAAAAATAGTTACAAAGTAAAGAAGTAATTAACAACTCACAAACATACAAAAGACCTCAATGGAATTTATAAGGGACTATCCCCAAAAGTATATCTTAATGTGGTTCTTACTTATCTTAACTTCATTATATATCATAAATTAAATAAGTGTATAATCATTAATTTTAAAAGGTTCTGCTGTTGTTAGCATTTTACTGTTTAATATGTTTTTTTCTTCAAGTAATTATATTATTATATTTTCTTTGTTTAGGTAAAACCCGCATAACAGCGTACATGATGTGGGCGAAGGAGGCGCGCAACGAGCTCCTTCGCAAACACCCAGATATGGATTTCTCCGCTATATCCAAACGATTGGGGGAAATGTGGTCTAATGTAAGTATATTTACTATAATTACATAGTTTATATATGTCTCTTAACCACTGTTAGGAATAAATAGTGGATAAGTCAACTAAAATAGAAGAATACGTGTTTTACGCCGTCACTTTTTAATTACACTTCGGAATTTTGTAAAGAGCTAGCTCAGAAATATGCTTTGAAATATACGTTACATAACATAAAATTTTATGTATATAAACTTCATTTTTTTAACAGTCGGACAGGCAGTTACTTTTAAATTTGATTTGATATATAAGTATGTATTATAAATGAGAAATATCAACTGTCTGTCTTTTACGCTTCTACGGCCAAAACGCTTTAGCAATTTCGATGAAAGTTGGTATGGTAAGCTTGGATCTCAAGAAAGTACATAGGATACTTTTCCCTGACAGCTAATACCTAAGTAAGTTGTTAGTAGATAAAGCCCGAATGTATTTCTTATAAATTTATTTTGTCCCAGGTAAACTACAATGAGCGTTACTTATGGAAGCGTAAAGCTAAACGCTTTGCGATGCAGAAGGAACAAAGCAACCAGACTACCAACAAGATTATATCTAACCCAAGTAAGTTAAATATACACTTTTTGGACATATTTCAGTATTCCATACACACTAAGATTCGGTAACATACTTAAGTATTTTGATATAGAAAAATAAAACTGTTAAGTAGTTTAGCAGTTATATTATACTAACACTATGTATAAGGTACTTTACTAACACTACGGATCTCTGTTTTTTGATTATCTGAAATAAATTAAATTAAATATTAAATTAAGTATGATATTGATAGTAACGCTAAACGATCATTTAAAAGTTATTCCTTAGTTAATTAATTTAAAAAAGATGCCTTCTTCGTTGTTATTGTTATTAGAGGGGTTCGTGGCTAAGTGTAAGCCTTACGGTTTGACCGATAATACAGGTTAAGCCGCGCTCGCCGCGGTTGGTCCGTGGATGGGTGACGATTTCCAAACTTACCGAGACCCCTCCGTGCCTCGGATAGCACGTTAAGCTAGAGGTTCCGACTGTCATACTATGATCTTTGGCAGTCGTTAAGTCAATTCTGACAACCAGTCTTACCAAGGGATACTGTGTTAATACCCAGTAAAATGGGTTGTGGTTAAATATGGTATTCAGCTGAATCCAGTATGACTGGTAGCCGGCCCCAACATATAGTTGGGACAAAGGCTCGGGAGATGAGATGCCTTCTTCGTTGTTATATTTTTGTATTTTTAAGCCTACAGTCCTTAAGTTTGACTTATGTTGAAGGTTATACCTAAGTATCTTTCTTCTACACACACACACACACACACACTACACACTTTCTTTTTCTGTTACCTAGCTCGTCCGCTAGCATCGTCGGGTCCGGGTCGCCCCCCCCGCGCCGCGCCCCGCCCCGCGCCCGCGCCCCCCGCGCCTACTACTAACGCTCTAGTGGTGAGTATTATACGTTTTATAAGTGTTACTATTGTGTGTATTTTATGTGTTTTAACAGGCTTCAAAAGGAAGAGGGTCTTAATTCAATGTATTAAAAAACGTAAATAAAGCGAATCAAAGTTCAGAAGTGGGGGTTAAGAACGTCATGCTTTCGCACAAATTTGTGAAGACCGGTGACATTTCTAATCAATGAATTGTCTTAAGTTTTTGGTTACCTAAAAAATACATGTTAACTCATCATCATCTACAGCCCGTGTCCTTCCACTGCTGGGCATAGACCTCTCCTTTTCGTGCCTTTCTCTACGGTCCTGTGCCAGCCTCATCCAGACTCGACCAGAGACTTTAACTATGTCGTCAATCCAGAGAGAAATGAAAGGAGGGTAGAGAGGCCTTTGCCCTGCAGTGGGACAGAAATGGCTGAGAAAAAAAAACAAAAACAAACTGACTGACATTAAATGACACCTAGTCTTCTACCCTATTACCCTCAGCCTCACATATGTAGCGTATATAATGTGTGTGCAGCCGGTGGCGAGCTCCGGCAGTGCGAGCGGCGGCGGCGGCGGCATGTACCGCGTGACGGGCTGCGGGGCCGTGGAGGTGGCCGCGCACCTGCGCCTGCTGGGCGAGAGCCTCGCCATCATCGGCGAGAGACTCAAGGAGCACGAGGTCAGTCACGGTAGCTGGACATTGTTCGGCAGGTAGTGATGGTTGCAGGACGTTGTTATGGAGTTAGTGACAGTAGTAGGACATTATCCTGTAGGTACGGACAGTTGCAGGACATTACCCCTAGGTGTCCATTACCCCATATTACGACACCAGCTAAGAGTTACTTTACAAACTTCAGTGATCTGTAATGATTTTTGGTGACAAATAAAGTTTTAAAAAAATTAGATATCAATTTTGAAATTATCTTATTTTAAACTGAAATTATGTAAACTGACTTTATACCAGATGTACTCTTCACCCCTTATGGATAGATATACCCTTTCGGTAACAGCCTGAATAAGTTACTTCATTTACTAAATGGACTATAAATATTATTATTTCACTACATATACTGTAAATCTCTTTTCAGGGACAAATCGCAGTCTCCGGATCTGTGTCAGTACTTCTCGACACACTTCTATGCTCTCTCGCGCCATTGTTGAGCGTTTGTCGCGCGATTCCTGCTATTGCTCCGCCATCGCGATTGCTGCAGGATACGCTGCATAATATAGCTTATATTATGCCTGGCTTGTAAGAAAACAAATAAATCGGATGGGAAAAAGTTAAGTTGGAAAATTCTAGATTTTTTTGGTGGTATTTGGTACTTTAAAAAATTTCAGACGGAAAAAATCTTATAAGTAAGAAATTTGCATATTAAACTTGGATTTTCCAGTTGTTCTTGACCCGGAAAATGATATTGAATAATCACGGAGTTTTAAATCTGATTGCAAAAAACTGAATATTGGAAATTTTCATATGTAATTAAGATGGAAGATATTTTTAGGATCGAAAAACGCGAGAAATTTGTAAAATTAGTAGTATCTTTTAATATCATTGACTAGGCAGTAAGCCGATTATGGATGGAAAAAATATTGAAAAAACTACCAACTCTTTTTTTACACTGGTTTGGTATATACCTTAGCAGATAATACAAGTAATATTGTTTTTAAGTAATAATTATAAGGCAAGTTAACTTGTAAAGAGCCGATTTACTCAAACAAGCTAAAACTTACCCCCACGCATTCAAAATCTTTTAAAATTTCAAAGATTTTTTTTGGAGTGGATAGATAGACCATGCGCTTGTTTGATGTAAATCGACCTTAATAGAAAACAGTTTTATTTGCCAAATTATTTTAGTTGAATGTAGCTATTATTATTATTATTATTAATTTTAAGTGTCTTTATTATCTTAAGATTATGTGTTGACAAAATATGTTTATTTATATTTATTTATTTATTTCTTTATTGTACATGGTAAATAACAAACTAAAAAATAAAAAATAATAAAGAAAAATGTACAAAAGGCGGCCTTATTGCACCTGGCAATCTCTTCCAGGCAACCTTAACTTACCTTATTTCTTTGAATCGTAACATAGATAATATAACTGATAATAATTATACTGATAATGTTACCAGATTTGAAAAGGGTTTTAGGCTAAGGCCGCACTACGGCTAATCCGCCGCGGATTGTAACCGCCTGATTTTGTGAGTGCGTCTCCGGCTGTTTTGCGCTTTACAAAAGCAGTGCGGCCTTAGCCTTAAATATTTCGACTGGCACTTTTTTCCTTCACTATTTGCAGGTTCTGATAAATAATGATACTAATTTGAAAATGTTTCAATCAAAGCGTTACATAAGATAATAGTACCTATGTGTATACACAATTTAGTGTAAAACGCATAGACTTGTAACTATACAGGGTGTTAAGAAAACCCTGTCCGATCCCTTAAAGTGTCGTTAGGTATCGATAACTGATACGAGTAATGTAAAAAAAATGGAAATAATAATAAAATAAAAAAATATTTTCTCAAAACGCGAGAGAGACAGTAGGCCTCGTCACAGGTGCTGCCAGATGATCAAACAAAATACTACCCGCCAAATAATACCGACGAAAACGGTGTTGTAATTATTGTTTAAATCCCAAAATTACAGAATTTCGCGGCCAAGAATCGTTATTTCAAAGTTCATTATTATTAATACTATCATGAATATTCGAAATTTTATATTTAATTTGGGCATGTGATTTTTGAACCTATATCACCCTTTCGGGTCGGACAGGGTTTTCTTAACACCCTGTATAATATTATTGTTAAAGTATATTAGGTTTACCAATTGCTATCTCTTATTTTGTATATTGTCTTTCATCTGTAAGCACAATATAAAAATACTGTTAGCGTTTAGGCGACAATAGTTTATTTAAATTTAATTCAAATAGTATTGACCGATAGACACTGCAATACCAATAATAACATACATGTATCATACAACATCAATTAGAATACTGTCTCATGTAGAACATTATTAAGTAACTCTGTAATAATCCAGCCTATAAACGTCCCACTGCTGGGCACAGGCCTCTTCCCATATAGAGAAGGCACGAGCATTGATCACCACGCTTGCTCTCTGCGGGTTGGCGATTTCAGATCCCAAATTTTGGAATCCAGGTTTCCTCACGATGTTTTCCTTCACCGTTTGTCAGAAGTGTCTTAGAATAATTAAGAAAGTACATATAACTTTGAAAAGTTACATTGGTACTTGCCCGGGTTCGAACCTGCAACCTCGTGCATACATATCCGTTCATTGAACCGCTAGGCCACCACGACATTCTCAGTAACACTGAATGTTGGTAATAAATAATAATTAAGTAATAAAATATCAATAAAATTAAGTAAATACAGCGTATAATCGTTAGTTAAGAGCTTATATCATATTATTCATTAAAATGTATGAAAATCAATTCTCTAAAGGTGCGTACAGACTATGTAACATATATATAACTTGTGTTTTGTAACACGACCACATTATGTAACCTTGTTATTCAACATTGCAACATAAAACAATATTGTACACAAGAATAAAATGTTTTATAACATTCATTGTCCACGTTATCTATACTTATAATAAATCTGTAGAAGTGAAAATTCTGTACATTGAAAATATCAAAAAAAAAAAATGGCGGGGGGTGTTACTAGACCGACAACGAACCCAAAAGTGAAAAAAAAAAATTTTATCTGTCTGTTTGTTCAGGTATCACGCAAAAACTACCGGTTCGATTACGATGAAACTTGGTATAATTATTCTTTATTATCCTGGGCACCACACTGGGTAGTTTTTATCCCGGAAAACTAACTTAATTTTGCGGTTAAAAACTCATTGATAAGTTTCGTCATCCACGCGAACGAAGTCGCAGGCACAGCTAGTCTGAAATATGTTATATCGCAATTTGTATAACATGTTATGTTATATAGTCTGTAAGCACCTTAATGGCTTTTTTTAACAAATGTCACTTGGATATAAGGGCTTAGGCCACTTATACACGGGCTGCTCGACCGCTAGTGCGACTGCTTCAATCAGTCCGTGTGTGCGCGGTCTTAGTGTGTATGAAATAAATCTTTTTAAATTAGGGTAAGTAAGATAGACTTAAGTCTCAATGTAGTAGATTCAAATAAATGTTTTAAATGATTTTTTTTTGTCTTATTCTTTTCCCAGTTACTAAATATCGCGAGCCAAAGCTAGTATACATATTAATTATACAACGTGATGTAAATAGGTTATTTGTAACAACATACGTTGATTTTTTTCAGTCGTTAAGTCAATTCTGACAACGGATACTGTGTTACCCAGTAAAATGTGTTGTGGAGGTCAGATAGGCAGTCGCTCTGTAAAATACGGTATTCAGCTGAATCCGGTGAGACTGGAAGACGACCCCAACATAGTGTGGGAGAAGGCTCGGGAGATGATGATGATGATAAAATGCAAAATTTCCCAAACATTATAAGGAGTTCGCGAATGCAAAAAAAAAACAAGGTAACTAAATAAAACAAAGTCATTAATGTACTTATTTCCCGTATATTCGATACACAAAACTATTATTTACACATTTTACTCTATATCCGAAGACATTACAACATACAGTTTTCAAGTAACAATATATTTTTCCGTTTGTCAAAACTCTCGTTACTACATTACAGGTTCATTAATACTTTATACGATATAAATGTACTTCACAGCTTTTAACGTTGACGTTACGTTTGACGGGCCTGTTGGTCTAGTGGTTAGTGACCCTGACTGCTATACTGGAGGTCGTGGGTTCGATTCCCACCCAAGACAAATGTTTGTGTGATGAGCACGATCATTTGTTCTGTTTCTGGGTGTAATTTATCTACAATATGTATGTATTTAGAAAATATATAAGTATGTTTATCAGTTGTCTGGTTACCATAACACAAGCTCTGCTTAGCTTGGGATCAGATAACCGTGTGTGAGTTGTCCCGGAATATTATTACTATTATTATTTTGAGTTTCTATATAATCACACCGTGACATTATTTATAATTAATGCGGACAACATCACATACATTGCTCTGAACCCAAGGTAAGTAGCTAGATGTATTCCATAACACTTGTGTTATGGAATACAGATAAAACCAAGGTATCACAAACATCCAGATTAGAACTATGTTATTAAAAAAATTACAAAACACGCCTGCCTTGTCAAAAAAATATTAAAAAAGTGAACTAAAAATTAAAAAACAAGTCAAATATTTGTAATTAACCGATCATTTAATTGCAGTCGGGAGACGGTTACTTGGAACAATTCATTACAGGTCCCCCGACTGCAATTAAATGATCGGTTAATTACAAATATTTGACTTGTTTTTTAATTTTTAGTTTACTTTTTTAATATTTTTTTGACAAGGCAGGCGTGTTTTTTAATTTTTTTAATTATAATTTTTTATTTAACACCTTTTAGTGAACAACAAAAAAACATGACACAACACAAAAAAATATTTGGTTCGGAACATTTTGCAGGCGATTTCGACTCACACTTGACCATTTTTTAATGTTCACATAGCCTATGTCACTCGGGATAACTCAAAGCTTCTAATGATACCACAAACATTGAAATCGGTCAAGCCTTTTAGAAGTTATGGTGGTATAAAGAAACTCACAAACATACATACATACATACATGAACCCTGAAAACATAACACTCCTTTTTGGGCAGTCGTGTAAAAAGTAGTTTTTTTTTTACATTAACCCGTCCGAGAATCGAACCCGAGAGCTCAGAGCTGGCGATACCTTGAAACCGGTTCGTACACTATTTAACCAGTTCGTCAATTCAATACTATCGAATCATTAAAATTCAGTCCAAAATTACTCGAGAACAAAAAGTAAACTAAGTAGATGATTTTGTTTATTAATAATATATAATACAGAGTCGAGTTAGTTACTCCATTATTAGATTTTTTGGATTCGCCTCCACCCCAAAAACAGAATAACAATAAGGGAAGTTGTTCTGCTATTTGAGGTTAAAACGAACCAAATTAAAGATTATGAAATTCGGTCCACCCGTTCTCGAGTTATAAGTGTTGACAACTTATTTTACAGAAAATTATATACCTACATAGATTGAATGTTTAAACTTAATTAGCAGTCGAGTTAAAACATTTACAATTATCATAAATTGGCAAAATAATTACAACAACCGCCCCCTACAGTTAGCCGCTTTACAGTAACAGTAAAGTACCTTCCCGGGCACCGAACCTACATCATAGTTGTAGTTCCAAGTGAGTTCCGTACCGGCCTTGATGTGTGAGAGCGCGAAGAACGCTACCCACGGGAAACGTGGGTCGTGCGTGTCCACGAACACGTTCTGCACGAACACGTTTGGGCAGCATGAGTGCTGAAACAAGAATAAAGTAACAGCTATAAATACTCTGCATTTGTTTAGACAAAATTCTTGAATTTTTTGGACTTTAAAAGAGGCTACTTTTATTATATCTCTAATTTCTTCTCAGGGTAGTTGGTAATGAATTGTTGACTCTTGCGAGTTCAAAAAAAAAGCAGTAAAGAAAATAATTGATTCTTCTTCTTTCCGTGTCGATGGTAGATTGAAATTAAATATAATAAATACAATGACAACATCACATACATTGCTCTGAACCCAAAATGAGTAGCTAAAGCACTTGTGTTATGGAATTCAGAAACAACGAAGATACCACAAACACCCAGACCCGAGGCAATGTAGAAAAGATGGGTTCTACATTAACCCGTCCGGGGATCGAACCCGGGACCTCAGAGCTAGCGACACCTTGTAACCGGTGCGTACGCCAATCGACCACGGAGGTCGTCATAGAGTAGTAGAGTATATTGGCCCAGTAAATTGCGACATTAATGGCAGCATCGTTAGCGTGCTTTAAGTCATCCAATGTGCAGGTTTTAATAATTGATTAAAATCTGGGGGCACGGCAGTGCCCCAGCCAAGTCTCGATTAACTTTACTGAAATGATAATGAAGATGAACTTTTCGACGTAGAATTTCATTTACATGGACCTCCCTTAGGGTGCGTTCAGATCCGGCGTCGTTCGTCAGATCTGGACGCACCCTTAGTCATGCATACTTATCCTATAGATGACGAAATGTTTTTTTTTTAATGGATCCACAATTCCCAGGTATGTCGTGTAACAAATAAAAATCAAACGAATAAAGAACCTCTTTCTTTGAAGTCGGAACAAATAAAGAGTAGGTAGATCGCTAACTTAAGTTTTGGACATAAACTTGTCTTGTTTATATCTCGTTTACGTGTAGTCTTATTATCGCTCGGTCACTAGCAAAGACCCTTAGAGTCCCCAAGTCCCATACCAATTATAAAATTGACCACAGTGTGCAGGGACGATTGTAATACTTACATTAAGATATCTGCCAATATTGCCTTGTACTTTCGCGTCCATTATATAACAAGCTTCGTCCTCGCCGAAAAGTGAACGCACCGATCTGGTAAATAATAAAAATATAGTTAATGATTTACTATAAGACACGTGACAAACACCTAAAAGTAAAAATTATTTAAAAAGTTCAACGCGGCTTTACCTGCGTAAGTAACTAGACCCGTTCATAATGTTCTGGTATTCAGGTCGGAGACAAATCCAACAAATCAAAGGTCATGAAAATAGGTCTACCCGTTTTTGAGTTATATATGGTGTAACTAACACAACTAATGGGATACATAAAATTGATGATGTTTTCATATAAACAAATATTAACTTTAGGTGCGTGCAAATAGCTGCCTCATTGGCCTAGTGGTGCTAAGCGCGACTGCTACGCTAGAGGTGTTGGGTTCGATTCCCAAGTCGACCAAGGTGTTATTGGGTTTTTCTATGAAATTCTCAGTAGCGGGTCGGAGTTTGGATTTGTGCCCGGTTAGTGGCAATAGGTTCGCCCCCTATTACATGGGACCTAAACATACCGGCGAACTGTGGGTGTACATTGGTACACCTCTGCCTAACCCTTCGGGGATACAGGCGTGATGGTATGTTATATTATGTGTGCAAATAAAGTTCATAGAAGACTGACTATTACTGCTCAAAAAGTCTGTAACGCAATCGGAACCATTTACGCAAACATTACAGTTGTTTTTCCTCAAACTCGTGTGTGTACATTTGGCTTATAAATTGTGAACGTGATAATCCAGCCTATAAACGTCCCACTGCTGGGCACAGGCCTCTTCCCATATAGAGAAGGCACGAGCATTGATCACCACGCTTGCTCTCTGCGGATTGGCGATTTCAGATTCCAAATTTTGGAATCCAGGTTTCCTCACGATGTTTTCCTTCACCGTTTGTCAGAAGTGTCTTAGAATAATTAAGAAAGTACATATAACTTTGAAAAGTTACATTGGTACTTTCCCGGATTCGAACCTGCAACCTCGTGCATACAAATCCGTTCATTGAACCGCTAGGCCACCACGACATGTTGCAAATTGTGAACGTAAATTACCTGTATTTAGATACGAAGTCATTTGCTCCCATACCCGCTTTGACGGTGAAACTTGATGGCTCTCTCACTGTGAAATAATAACTCAAGATTAATAAAATGCCATGTAATCAGGGTGTTTTTGAAGGGAACACAAGGGGTGACGAAGACATCGGTCCGCCCGTTCTTAAGTTAAAATATGTGTACCCGACTTCGTTTTATATTATAACTAGCTGTGCTCCGCGGTTTCACCCGCGTGAATACCTAGGTCCCGTTCCCGGTGCCTTTATATTATTGGGGGCGGAGTTGAATCCAACAAATCACTATCGTAACAAAAGTCAGGATTATTTAATAAGGTGGTTAAGTATTCTTAAATTCCCTGTTCGAGCAGTGAAGGTATTGTTAGGTAGTCTGATTCTATTAATGTAAAAAATCAGCGTCGTCACAGGTACCGCCAAACGATCAAACAAAATGCTGCCAATAATACCGACGAAAATGGTTTTACAATTTTTGTTTTAATCTCAAATAGTTCATACTAGTACTTACAGATCATACTCTGCTAGACGCACTCTATAGGCTTTAGTTGTTTATACTCTAAGATATAATCGTTATATCGTACCTTCTTCATCATCACTAATGGTGATACAGTCCTCATCAGCGTTTTCTTTCTTCTCCTGACTCTTATCAGTGGAAGCGTCCTTTTCTCCCTTCTCTTCCTTCTCTCCCGCCGGCTCTTCCTTCACCTTCTTAGAGCTGCGCCGGCGCAGGCGTTTACTGTTAAAGAATTCAATAATAATAATATCTTGGGACAACTCATACACGGTCATCTGATCCCAAAGTAAGCAGAGCTTGTGCTATGGTAACCAGACAAATGATAAATATACTTATATATTTCTATATCCATATAATAGATAAATTACACCCAGACTGCAGACACAGAAAAAATGATCGTGCTCATCACACAAAGATTTGTCCTGGGTGGGAATCGAACACACGACCTCCGGTATAGCAGTCTGACTTACTACCCTATAGAACAATAGGCCAGTCGTAAATGGAGACAACGTCTACAGGGTGTTACCGAAAGGGTATATCTATCCAAAAGGGGTGAAGAGTACATCTGGTATAGAGTCAGTTTACAACATTTCAGCTCAAAATAAGTAGTCTACCAAAGTAGGTAGCTAATGCACGTATTATGGAGTCAGACACAACGATACCATAAACATCCAGACCCGACCCATCCGGGGATCGAACCCGGGACCTCAGAGCTAGTGACACCTTGAAAATCGGTATGTACGCCACTCGACCACGGAAGTCGTCGAATGATGCTGATGCCTCGCTCTCATCATCATCATCATCGCCTACAACTTATTTGAACTCCATAACTCCTAGGCCGATATACCCTGGCCTGAAGTCATCATCTTCCTTGTCAATCTTGGAGGCTTTGTCGTCCTCCTCTGATGATGAAGACTCGCTCTCATCATCATCATCATCGCCTACAACTTACTTGAACTCCATAACTCCTAGGCCGATATACCCTGGCCTGAAGTCATCATCCTCCTTGTCAGTCTTGGAGGCTGTGTCGTCCTCCTCTGATGATGAAGACTCGCTCTCATCATCATCATCATCATCTTGCTTTAGTTCTTTCTGTGGGCAGGTCAAAATATGTTTGTTATTAAGCTGGCTTCAACATAGTTTGGGAAAAGACTACAGTCCGGCCGCTGAGAGAATGTGTTCCTGACAGGTGGTGGTCAACAAGAAGATATAACTTGTGTCATATGTGGCGAGGAATTTACTAAACATATAAATTACTACCAATTATTTGTCCTAAAACCGAATAATATCATTCAAAACTATTAATTATTTTATTATTTTTTTCTATTTGACGGCCCTGTTGGTCTAGTGGTTAGTGACCCAAACTGCTATACCGGAGGTCGTGGGTTCGATTCCCACCTAGGACAAATTTTTGTGTGATGAGCATGATCATTTGATCTGTGTCTGGGTGTAATTTATCTATAATATGTATGTATTTAGAAATATATATATATGTTTATCAGTTGCCTGGTTACCATAACACAAGCTCTGCTTAGCTTGGGATCAGATAACTGTGTGTGAGTTGTCCCGGAATATTATTATTTGTATCTCTTATCTTTCACGGGTTATCCTCAGCAATGAGAATACCCGGTCCTTTGAAAGGCTTACGTGGGGACACAGGTTCAACACGCAGAGGCCTTGTTGAGAACTTTACTCTAACATGGGATGGGGCATCTACCGAGGGCCATTCATCCCTGCCCTATGGGAGAACAGACATGAACGGCCCAAGGTAGCTATAGAATTATTGTAAATTGTGGTGCTAAAACTAATTTGTGTTATGGGTAGGTATATGTTAAGTGGATTGGTTCTAAATGTGGAATCGGAAACTATGGCACCTGCCGTTTAACACATAGAAATGCTATCAAATGGGCAGGTGGTGACTCGCCAGCTCACCAGATGGGCCCCCCGAAACAGCCGCCACGATAGGCAGCGAGGGGCAAAATCAGTGCGAGCGGCTTATGCCAGGTTACAATGAATAATATAACACCGTTATTTTCCCTTACAAATCAAGACCAACTGACATGTGCCAGGAAAGCATTCTCTCAGCGGCCGGAACATAATAATTAATGTCTAATATTTATATTATCTTACCTTATCGAGTTTCTTGTCAGCTTCCGGTATGTCTTCCTCGTAGCCCTCCTTCATTTGTTCCACGACCTCAATGTAATCTAACTCGGCTAAATATTCGTCGCCTTCGTTTAGACCGTCCTGGAAATATTAATTATATGTTTTATTTTGTTAAATAATATCTTATTATACTGGGTGGCGCAAAAGTAAAGACCCTATTTGGTTCAGCTATAACATTTTTTCTAAATTAGAAAACTAGATTTAGATTTTTTTAAATGTATATTTGTGCCATTAAATTTCGTACCATTAGGATTTAAAGATGATGTCTTTTAAATGGTGACCTCCAGAGTTGATACACATTTGAGCCCTATTTATGACATTTTGCATAACTTGCCGTAACACTTCCTGCGATATGTTCGTTATTTCTTGACGAATGTTTTCTTTTAGAGCTGCCAGAGTCTGTGGCTTGTTCACATACACCCGAGATTTCAAAAAACCCCAAAGAAAGAAGTCTGGACTGGTCAGATCGGGTGATCTTGCAGGCCAAGGCAAATCGCCAAAACGAGAGATAACTCGGCCTGGAAAAGCGTCCCTCACTAAGTCCATAGTGTCGCGCGCTGTGTGTGCCGTAGCGCCGTCTTGTTGAAACCAGATGTGCTCCAGCCCCAATTCGTCCAAACTGGGTATCAAAAACTCACGTAACATGGTTCTGTAGCGTTCTCCAGTGACAGTAATCGCATTGCCTCCAGCGTCTTCGAAAAAATAGGGTCCGATCACTCTGTCAACACAGATGCCACACCATACAGTAACTTTTAGTGGGTGTAGAGGTGTTTCTTGAATAATGCGCGGATTATCAGTGCCCCAGAACCGAGTATTCTGCTTATTGACATGCCCTGAGAGATGGAAATGCGCTTCGTCACTCATAACCAATTTTGAAGGAAAATCATCCTCTTCAAGGTTGAGGTTTATGACGCGCTGGCAGTAATCTAGACGAGCTCGGTGGTCAGCAGGCAGCAGCTGATGAGTCATTTGAGTTTTATACGGGAACATCTTTAAGTCTTTCACCAAAATACGCTGCAGGGTCCGTCTGGAAATGCCCAATTGCGTGGCACGTCGCCTCGTTGATGTTTCTGGACACTCTTCCACATCTTCGCGCACAGCATCGATATTTTCAGCTGAACGGCCTGTTCTTGGTCTCCCAGACTTAGGTCTATCCAATGTTGAGCCAGTTGCTTCAAGGCGTGTGGCAAAGCGTCGAATTGTGCGACCAATCGGTGCCGGACGGTGGGGAAATCGTCGACGAAATTCACGTTGTGTTCTTATCACTGATGAATTATTCCGTAAGAACATTGACACAATTATTCCACGTTCTTGGGGAGTAAAACGGTCCATGTTTATTTTCAGTGTATTTTACATTTGTTCACTACACAATTTTCAACAACAGAATGACAGAAAATGTCATATAAAAAAAAAAAAAGTATTTTCTTTAGTGCCAGTACTTTTGCGCCACCCAGTATAATAAAATTACAAACTATTAATAAAGGCTCATCTTAAAGTAATTAATTAATTTTAATTAATATATTTATGTCTTAATTAATATCAAATACGGGTACTGTTACTTTGTTCAGCAATATCTATACTATACTAAAGCCAATCTGGAAAGAGAATTAAACGTTATTACTAATTACGCAATTATCAACTTTGACAACATGTGTTTAAGTTCATTTAAGAATGACAAATATTACCGAAAAGGGCCTAAAAGTAATTTGAATGTGATGGAAACTGAACTGTTAGTCATTGAATTAAGGTTCATAATCCCAAAGCACGGTCATTATTTCTTTAAAGTGGCTGATATATAATAAAGTTTTTTGTTAGTTTGATCACGCTATCTCTTGAAATACCAGTCCGCTTATGGCAAGTAACGTTATGATAAATAGCCTATAACCTTTCTCAAGTATTGAACTATCAAACGGTAAACGATTTAACAAATCTGACTAGTCGTTTCAAAGATTTGTCTATTTCAAACAAAAAACTAAAGTATGTAAGTTGAGTTAATTAAGAAATGTTAGTAAAAATTAAATTATTTTGACAACTAATCAAAAAATTATTTTGTCCTTGAAGACATAAAGTAACCTTAGGGCAGGTTCATATCTGACGGAAAATGCGTCGCGTATTATCGGTCGCGTAACGCCAGAACAGACAAATGTATAGAAAAACACTTGACCGTTCACACTCAACAGACTAACGTATCATCGGTTGAGTGTGAACGGTCGAATACGTGACGCATTTTCCGTCAGATATGAACCTTCCCTTAAAGTTACAATTTAATATAAAGAACTTATAAAAATAAGTTTACAATATCATTACTTTTTATTTAGTATTTAACCAAATTATGTAGTTAGTACACGTTTAAAAAAAATGTTTGTCCGAGTCTAGGTTTTGTTCTTTTTTTTATAAACACATGTTTACATGAATTTTAATTATTTTATGATCTTACCAGATTAGCAGTAGCGTCGGTGAGTAGGTTTCCCGCGTAAACACACAGGAAGGAACCTTTGGGAACGTCGTTGAGAGCGCGAATACCCCAGCCGCGGAGTTCTGTTTTAAATACCTGTAATAAACATTATTATTATATTCGTTGGGTTTATATAACTTAGGAATAAACAAAAAAAAAATGTGAGCCGTCACGGGACGCCTGGCAGATGTGAAACATCGACATTATTTTGTAAAAGTAATATGCAGAAAAGAACAGATTGCGATAGGAACTAAATATGTCATAATGATAAATGGCGCTGTGAAATACGCGACATAGATTTCGCGCCATTCGCGCATGCGCGCCACGCATGTGCACGGCATGCGTCGCCACGCCAGAAATCGGTTTTACGTGCGGCTATAGATGTCTCACATCAATAATTTAATAACACATAACTCTTTAATAAATTACCGTCTTGTATTAGAAATATTCACTCTTTCAATGCTTTCAAAACTCAGCTTAGCCAGCATATAATTGCGGATCGATCACTTATAGAGCAACGAATGTATTGGATGGGTTATTTACTTGTATTACTGACTAGCTGTGCCTGCGACTTCGTTCGCGTGGATGACGAAACTTATCAATGAGTTTTTAACCGCAAAATTAAGTTTGTTTTTTATTGTTTATACTTTTCCGGGATAAAAACTACCCAGTGTGGTGCCCAGGATAATAAAGAATAATTATACCAAGTTTAATCGTAATCGAACCGGTAGTTTTTGCGTGATACCTGAACAAACAGAGAGACAAAAAATTTTTTTTTTCACACTTTTGTGTTCCGTGTCGGTCTAGTAACACCCCCCCCGCCATTAATTTTTTTGATATTTTCAATGTACAGAATTTTTATTTCTACAGATATATTATAAGTATGTAGATGACGAACTTTTTGTAACCTATTTATGTTTTTAATATTGTTCTCGAGTAAGTGACTCATGACTTTATTGAGAATAAAGTTTCTTTAAACCGATTTTATCTGAGGATTTTTTCAAGTTTTCTCACAGTTCGCAAATATCAAAACCTATCAGACGTGAATTTTAGCTCGCATGGGACAAGTCAACACTAAGGAGATTTGTACTTTTAAAATTCAAGATAAAAAGATAGCAACAAGCACAAACAATAAGCATTTATAAGATATCATTGTATGTACCTCTAAAATAGAACTACATGTCTGGAAACTGGATTTTAGGCATATACATTATAATACCAGCCTATAATTATCTCAGGTATTAAAGTTAAAAAAAATCTATCCCTATATCCTGATTCTATAATTCAGATAATTTATGTAAACAAAGAAATGTCATTTTCAAAGTGACAGGTTAGTGGTACAAAACATTTTATCATTAAATGTTTTCTAAGTAATCCTTTAAAATATTAAAGTTAATTATAAGAACAATTCAAACAAAATACCGTAGCTAAACAATGTCTTGTGTAGTGTGTCGGAGACGCGCCATATAATAATTTTAATCAGTCCTTTTCAGTCCAATATTAGGCTAGTCGAAATCGGATCAAATTTTACAGTCGTTTTCGTCCAACATGTGACAAGACTTGCTACTTACAAAATTAATCTATGAATGAGAGTTATGTGTGTTGTAGAAGATGTAAGTTCGTAGTTAAATAAAACATACAAATTTAAGACATTATTGCATTTATAAACCTATTTAAACTCAACAAAAACAAGGAAATATAACAAACAACAACAAGATGAAAAACAATAACAACTTTGACATTTTGTCAAACAAAATATGAAAATGTTTTGTACTCCTACAGTGTTACCAGTATCATAAAATACTTTTTACCAGAAAATCTCCTTTTTTTAATAACTTTGTTTAAAACTGAAAATTTGTAAAAATAATTACGGTATGATATTTTTTAAATTATTATTTCCAAAACCAGTACACAAAAGAGAATCTAACCTTTTTCCGGCATTTTTAGTGAATTACCATTAATAAGATTTTTTTTTTGATCTGTTATCCCCTTTGTTTACATAAATTATCTGAGTTATAGAATCAGGGTATAGAATTCTAACAGTGGGCTATTTTAAATAAATAAATAAATGCGGACAACATCACATACATTGCTCTGAACCCAAAGTAAGTTGCTAAAGCACTTGTGTTATGGAATTCAGAAACAACGAAAGTACCACAAACACCCAGACCCGGGACAATGTAGAAAAGTGGTTTTCTACAGTGACCCGTCCGGGGATCGAACCCGGGACCTCAGAGCTGGCGACACCTTAAAAACCGGTGCGTACGCCACTCGACCACGGAGGTCGTCACATACACACGTTCACAGTATAAACAGTACATAAGAAATGGCCACATACCTGCAACTTTAACTGTAACGGATGTTGCGCGACGCGGTTCAGACACGTGTCTTTACATTTACACCTGTAAGAGAAATAAGTTATCTTAAACACTTACAAATAAATAAATTAGAAAAAAAATCCCATGACATGACATAGTCAGTACAGGATATTTTGAAGTGGCATAAATACACACATCAATAAAGTCTAAGGAACACGAACGGTTTTGAAGTTTTGAACGATTTTTTATCTTGGAATATAATTATTGGTTTCTTAGGTTTACGCGAATGTTAGACATTGAAATAAAACTACTTTTTACGGATTTTTTCGCGGTTTATATTTAGATTTTAGGTCCCGACGTTTCGACACCTTTGCAGGTATCATGGTCACGGGCAGACAACAGGGTCTTGGAATATGTTTATATTTCTGTTTTAAAGAATAACTAAGCCTTTTTAGATGTAATTGTGATAAAAAAAAAAATAAAGGTTTCACTCATTTAATAACAATAACTCACATAATGTTGCACCGTAACATGCATGGTATAAAATAAAGTTCAAACGATTTTGAACTTTTCTTTATTTTAAGTTGGATTCAGTTTTTTTTTTAATTATTAGGTAAATTAAAACATAATTAAAAATAAAGTATCAGTTAGTAAAATATATAGATTCTGTAAATTATGCGTGTCGCTTAGACTTTTTTGATGTGTGTAGTTTCGAAGATCACGTTTCACAAACAAACATTTTTACCACCCTGAAGTTTATTAACTCTTTTCCACATAATCTCATTTAAAATTATAACTATGACAAATTAAACTGAAGTGTCAATTTGTAATGGTACTAAAACACAATTTTTAAAACTTTAATCTTTCTGTTCCGGCTAACCTCTGAAACGGCGAACCGATTTCGCCGGGACTTTCGCACATATAGCTCATATTTTAAGGAGTATTTTATGCTCTGTTTATATTCATCATCATCTCCCGAGCCTTTTCCCAACTATGTTGGGGTCGGCTACCAGTCTTACCGGATTCAGCTGAATACCGTATTTTACATGGAGTGACTGCCTATCTGACCTCCACAACCCATTTTACTGGGAAACACAGTATCCCATAGTAAGACTGGTTGTTAGAATTAACTTAACGACTGCCAAAGATCTATGTATGACAGCCGGGACCTACTGTTTAACGTGCTTTCCGAAACACGGAGGGGTCTCGGTATGTTATAAATGGTCACCCATACACGGAGCAACCGCGGCGAGCGCGGCTTAACCTGTATTATCGGTCAAACCGTACGGCTTACACTTAGCCACGAGCCCCTCAATCTCTGTTTATATTATAAATTATATTTATTAACTTACCTAGAGTTACACTCGTATATCCCCGAAGGCAGTGGCTCTGGCAGTCGCTTGTACACATAGCCAACGTTGGACCCTTCTAGACCTATCGTTTTAGCGCCCTCTAGTGTCATTCGCCAGCAAGCACATTTTTCTTTGTCCTAGTAAGAAAAAAGTTTAGTTAAAGATTTAAATAACAAAAAGGTTAAGTTAACCTTTGAAAGATTAATACGTTATGTATCTACTGAGAGATGAGATTTTTTAGATACTTATACAGGGTGTTACTGAAAGGGTATATCTATCCAGAAGGGGTGAAGAGTACATCTGGTAAAAAGTCAAATCACAAAATTTCAGCTCAAAATAAGTTAATTTAATTATTGATATCCAATTCAAAGGCAATATGTAGTACAGGAACACGGGGCCCGAGTAAGACAGGGACTTCCGCGGTGGAGGCCCTCTCTGTAACTTAATTTATCTAATATTATACTAACCGCACAATCGTCGGTACAATCACAGCCGCATAGGAACTCGGGGTCCAAGTTGAGAGGGACCCCTGCGGTGGGGGTCCTTTCCGTGTTGTATGAACAGAACTCAGGGAGGGACTCATCGAAGAAATTTACGCAGGGTACTGGTACGTTTTCTTTGCCGTGGGAAAGATCCTGAAATAGAGTTATATTCATTACTTTAATTGTTGGAAAAAGCTTTCTTATTGAAATGAAAAGAAGGATCTTCTATCAAAATGTAGAAAAGACCCGACTTCGGTGACATTTATATGGGACCACCTCTGAGGTATATGAAGACAAAACAACATTTCGACGACCTACGTGGTCGAGTGGCGTACGCACCGGTTTTCAAGGTGTCGCTAGCTCTGAGGTCCCGGGTTCGATCCCCGGACGGCTCAATGTAGAAACTCACTTTTCTACATTGTCTCGGGTCTGGGTGTTTGTGGTACCTTCGTTGTTTCTGAATTCCATAACACAAGTGCTTAATAGCTGCTTACTTTGGGTTCAGAGCTATGTATGCGAAGTTTTTGGCATTTTATTAAAAAAAAAAAAAAAATTGATTCACAATTGATCAATAAAACAAACATTAAAAAATATATAGTGTAATCAATACAAACCACACCAAAACTGTTCCATCTATTTGGGAGCTATTAAACACGCTATTACACACCCAAACATACACCCACAAACATTATAAAACACCTAGGTTTCTTTGGATAATGAATAAGATAAATTACTTGCAGATTTACACAACAAAAAAATTACTGAAGTAAACATAATGTTTATTTTTAAATCTAAAACAATACTTAGTCATAAATATTCACTCACCTTTTTCCCCACCAAACATTTTGACAAAACGAATTCGGCTAAGCATTGCGTCATGGGATTGAAGTCAAACAGATCGACCGGCAGCTCGCAATCGATAAGTCTCAAATAGTGATGTAACTCGTCCATGTTGCGGAGTCGACGGCCGCAGGGGGCGCGGTACAACACTTCTTTCTGGCCTTTGAAGCGAACTAGTTGTCTATGGAGAGAAAAATATAATTTGCAGTAATTATATGCAGGGAAAGAAAGGAGTGAATGCTGAGATGAGTGGCATATTAACTATTACTACTACAGTACGGCCGCTGAGAGAATGCTTTCCTGACACATGTCAGTTGGCCTTAATTTGTATCATCATTCAGCCAATCATAGTCCACTGCTGGACATAGGCCTCTCCCATTTTGCGCCACAACACCCGGTCCTCCGCCCTCCGCATCCAGTCCCCTCCAGCGACCTTTTTCAGGTCGTCAGTCCACCTGGCGGGGGGCGTCCTACCTTACGCTTGCCGAGTCGCGGTCTCCATTCTAGGACTCGTCTGCTCCAACGGCTATCGGTCCTTCGACAGACATGGCCAGCCCATTGCCACTTCAGCGAGCTAATTTTACGAGCTATGTCGGTTACCTTGGTTCTTTGTCGGATGACCTCATTACGTATTTTATCCTTCAAAGAGACTCCGAGCATAGCTCGCTCCATAGCCCGCTGCGCGACTTTAAATTTGTATGTGGCAACAAAATACCATATTACATATATTTTTAACTATTATAATTATTATTCATTGTAACCTGGCTCAATGATACAGTTTCGTTGAATGCTACCATTTATTTATAGGGCAAATAAGGAATCGTAACTTGTATTTAGTAAATTCTTCACACGCCCTGACGATCTGTCAGGAACGCAATCTCTCAGCGGCCGGACTATAAATAAGAAATACCATAGTTGGGGACATCTATTCAATTCAATTCTTTATTGCATACCATAATGTTACATAGGTGGTCAATACAGTAAGTTAACAGATCATTATGGACCCTGTCGGGCACAGCAAAAGTAGGAGAGAGGAGGAATATGCTATTTATTTTATGTATTATGATATATTCTAATATTATATACATTGTGCGTATTTTATATAATTATCCTTTAACTAGTGGTTTATTTTGTTATATTATTTTCATATATCTTAATTTATTTTGTACTATTTGCTATAACCTAGTCTATGAGTAGTTCAAATATATTGTATTATTGCACTTTATAACATTTAATTTTGATACAATATTCCTATTAAGCATATCTATTACTTACATATTTGTTACTTATAATTATTATATAATTTATTTATTCTTCTTCTTTTCTCTGGTTGTAGTATAGTACTTTCTTACTCTAGATATTCGTGTATAGTGTAATACGCTTTATTAATCAGCAGTTCTTTTAATCTATTAATAAATTTCGAATGATTTGTCTCGTTTTTTATATTATTTGGGAGTTTGTTATATATTTTAACTGACATTGCTAATGGTCCGTGAGAGTGCATTGCTAGGCGGGAATTTGGTAAATTAAGTCGGTTTTTGTGTCTTAAATTATATCTATTTTGTTTATCTTCTCTTGTATCAAAGAATTCTGGATATTGGCGTACGAACTTACAAATTTCAAGAATATATAAACTAGGCAATGTTAGCATTTTAAGTTTTATAAAATACGGTTTACAGGAGTCTGTTGGTTGTATATTAACCATAATCCTAATCAATTTTTTTTGGAGAATAAATAATGTTGATACATCTGTACTGTTCCCCCAGAGAATAATGCCGTAGCTAAACCACGAATAGGCATATGCATAGTATGTGATCAGTGCAGTTTTCATATCAGTACTTTTTTTTAGCTCACGTAAGGCGTACGCAAATTGGGATATTTTTGTTCTTAGGTTTTTTATATGGGTCTTCCAGTTTATGTTAGTGTCTAAGGTTAATCCTAGTAATTTGAAATTATCTACATTTTCTACTTTAGTACCGTTAAAGCAAAAGTTAATATTTAAAGATGTTTTTTGATGTGGGTGGAAAGCTATTATTTTAGTTTTTGAGAAATTTACTTCTAAATTATGATTACTCATCCAGTTTACGGTTTTTGTTAAAATAGAGTTAAGATTATGGTTAAGATTAGAAGAGTCTGGGCATGAAACAAGTAACGAGATGTCGTCAGCAAACAGAACACAAGGTCCCTCCACTGTATAAGGTAGGTCGTTGATGTAAATGAGGAAGAGAAGACATCCAATAACACTTCCCTGAGGGATTGATGCGTTTATGGTTTTACATTTGGATCTTATAATTTGTATTTCATTAGTTGTTTCGTTAATAGACTCTAGCTCTACTACTTGCTCCCTATTTTTGAGGTATGATGCGAGCCATTCATGGGCTTTACCTCGGATTCCTATTTGATATAATTTATTTAATAATATTTTAAACTGCACTTTGTCGTAGGCCTTGGTCATGTCCAGTAATATGCCTATTGCATAGTGTTTATTATTAATGATGTTTAAAGCCTCTTGGATGTATTTAAATACTGCTAGGGTCGTGGATCGTTTTTTCCTGAAACCGTTTTGACAGTCATTGAAAATTTTATATTTTTCGCAAAAGTGATACATCTGATTACACATAGCTTTCTCAAAAATCTTGGACGCTGTAGGTAACAGGGCTATAGGGCGGTAGTTATTTACGTCAGTTTTATCATTTTTCTTGTGTATCGGCTTAATTAGAGCATGTTTTAAAAGTTCCGGAAACGTTCCCTCTACGAATGACTGATTAACTAACGCCCAGAATGGTAAAGTAAGCTCATCGGCACACTGTCTAAACAGCAGCGGGGGTAATTGGTCTAGACCATGGCTTTTTTTATTTTTTAAACTCTTTATCATGGTATTTATTTCTTTAGGGGTTACCGGTTGGAGAAACATGGAGTTTTCTGTAGGGTATATCACATGGGTTTGACTTGGATCGTTACTAATTGAGTCATTTGTTGTTTCGCCTATTGAAGCAAAGAAATCGTTGAAGTGATTAGCTATTTGTTTAGGGTCAGATAAAATTTGTTTATTAACACATAATTTAATATTAGATTTATCTCTTTTAGGTTTTTTGTTAGTGCGTTCGTTAATAAGGTTCCACATTGTTTTTATTTTATTTTCTGACTTGTTTAATCTTTTTATATACTGGTGTTTTTTAGCCGTCGAAACTGTCTTTTTTAATATTTTTTCATAATGTTTGTAGTATTTTAACAAAGTTGCATTTTTACTTTTTGAAGTTAATATTTTCAATAATCGTTTATGTTTACAGGAAACTTTTATACCTACAGTTAGCCAGTGTTTTTTACATTTCGTATTTAGCTTTATTTTGCGTTGGGGTATGCATTGGTCTAGGGCTTCTAGCAACGTATTATTGAATGAGTTATAATTTTCATTAACACTTTTGTTTGGTAAAATAATGTCGTCCCAATTTTGTTTTTTCAAGTAGGACTGAAATTGTTGTATGTTTTCTTTGTTATATATTCTTTTCGTTGTGTACCAAATCTGTGACTGATTTTGTAGTAGCATATCAATGTGTAAAACTGTTCCATTATGGTCTGAGAAACCGAACTCTTCTACGTTTGTGTAAGGTTTAGTTTTATTAAAATTTGTAAAAATTAAATCGATGCATGTGGATGATGTGTCAGTGATACGTGTAGGAGTTTTTATATGTTGTACAAAGTTATAACTTAACATGAGATCAATGAATTCGGAACTTTTAGTGTTACGCTCTAGTATATTTATATTAAAATCTCCGCCTATTATTATGTTGTATTTTATGTACTTATTATTTATGTAATTTAAGATATTTTGTATTTGTTGATAAAATACTTCTTCCTCTCTTCTATTCCAGTACATATTAATTACTAATAAGTTATTTTTAGTTACTTCTATTGCACACACTTCTAAAACATATTCAACAGACATACTAGTAATATCTTTCTTATGAATGAAGTCTATATCTTCCTGCAGAAAAATGCAAATACCACCTCCTGTTCGAGTTTTCCGGCAAAAGAAAGCTCCAATTTTATATCCATGTAGTTGTACAATTTCTAATTGTTGTATACTTAGCCAAGTTTCAGTTAAACATATTATCTTATATGAAGGATTTTCTTCTACAAATGCTTCCAGTAAGTGTATCTTATTATTTAGGCTTTGCATATTTTGAAAGAGTATTTTACAGTTTTGGTCTGACTTAACGAAAGGAGTGGTTTTGGGTACTTTTGGTATATTGTTGGCTTTGATTGTAGTCGTCTTTGTTTGTATTCCGCTGATTTGTGGTCGTTTTTTTGAATAGTTTTGTTTCTTCAAATAAATTCTGAAGTTTTCCTTCAATATACAATTTATTGTTCTTAATTACAGCATGCTGACCATTTTTTCGGGCTTCAATCATTTGTTCTCGCATCAACTGTCTTTTCTTTCTTGCATTTTCATCTAGGAATTCGGACACGGACATACGTGTGCCATAAAAGTATTCATTATTTTCTATGACGTATTTGGCCATTCTCTTGCTTAGCAGTTCTATTACAACTGGTCGATTTCGAGTACCGTGTCTTCCTATCCTGCGTATGTTTTCAATGTAGCCAGTTAAATCTACATTTTGCAATTCACGAAACAAATCTATTAATCTGTTATACACGTCGCAGTCGTCTTCTCTGTTATATTCTGGCAGTCCGTACAAAACTATTTTCTTTGAATTGCTATCCGTACAATTAACTTGTCTATCTGAAACTTCTATTTTAGTTTTCAAATCTAGAATTTCTTGTTGCAAACTTTTGTTCTCTATCATTAGGTTTTCTATTCTGCTGTTAATTTGTTGTATATCTTCTTTTCTTTGTTCATTTTGCTCTATTAGTTGTTTAGTTTCTTGTTCCAAGTCTTCTTTTATTTTTTTAATGGCTATTTCAATTTCTGTTTTTATCGTACTCTTTATTTCTGCTATGATAGATTTATTATTGTCTTTCAAACGTTCCATAATAATTTCACTTAAGTTGTGCAGTGTTAGTTCTGTTTGTGTATTGTAATTTCTTGATGCTTGCTTTCCTTCTTCATATATTGTGTCTCCCAAAATGCTTATATCATCTGTCAACGACGTGTCATTGTAAGTTTTAGTGTTATTTCTCCTGATTGTGATATTTTCCGTTTCTGGAGTTATTGAGGACAGAGTTCTGTTACCTGGGCGTATTGGGGTATCCGAATTTATCATCTTTGGTAGTTTACATAAGCATTCTTGGCATTTCCAAGCGGCTTTGTCTACTTGAGACATTAATTTAAAGTAATCCTGTGAGATATTTGCACATGCTAAGTCATAATTGTTGTTGCATAAACTACAGGTGATAATATTACCTCTGTTAGGCAATTTTTGCCTACAGCCTGCGCATACTGGCGCCATCTAGACAGATTAGTGTTATTTGTCGTGTAGAGCGCCCTCTGGCGATCACTTTGTTTACTGTAGTTTGTGTCAGCAAACGTAAGTACGTATCGATTTCTTATGCTAGTTTTGCTAATTGCTAATAGATGGCGTTTAAATAAGAAATATTTATGACTTGCAATTTTGGCTCTGTATAGTTTACAGGTTAACTATGTTATATTAACTTTTAAGTACCTCTGAATTTAAGCTTTGATGTTCCGTGAGAGAAGTATTTCACTTAATTTCACTCCAAGGGGACTTTCTCGCAATCCATTTTATACATTCTTCCACGTAGTTTGGAAATAATGTTCGAATGTCACCATTAACGGTCGCACTTTGTTTTTGTTGTTTTTATCACTTTTTAGTTATTTTTGCACTGTACTTCACAATTTCCGAGTTAATTGGGATGTATTGATCACTTTAGTACGCTTTTTGTAACTATTAAGCTACAGCTGTAATTTTTATTATTTTTTATACACAGAGTCGATGTAAACAACGCGGCAGTAGCGCCCTCTCTCCATCATCTCATCTAGTGTGGACTAAGCACGTTCTAAGCCTTACCTCTCCCAGCCGCTAAGCAAGGGCTTAGCCAGAGGGTTGTAGGTCCTGAGGTCTTTAAGTGTGAGCACATCAGATCGCTTGCAGTGCAGCCCGCAGCGGTGAGGGGACATTTTGTATGGTCGCACTGCATTTTTCGGTGTGTAGTGCTAATAAAACAAGAGTAATATTTATTTGTTTAGGTACAACAACCGCATAATATATGTACCAAATAAAAGAAAAAAGGAACGAATTTCATATGCATGCCTTTTATAGGTAAACACAGCAGTTCAAATAATTTTCATTTGTATAATGTTTAAGTACAAATGTACAGAGTGTTACCGAAAGGGTATATC
Source organism: Autographa pulchrina (assembly GCA_905475315.1). Lineage (NCBI taxonomy): Eukaryota > Metazoa > Arthropoda > Insecta > Lepidoptera > Noctuidae > Autographa > Autographa pulchrina. The sequence continues at coordinate 4,426,417 of FR997790.1, read as the reverse complement.
TATCCAAAAGGGGTTAAGACTTAGACTATAGATAACTATAGACCGATAGTATCGCTAGTTTTCCTTCGTGCCAAGCGAGAGCACTTTTTGTCTGTATCTAGTACATTCGTTTACTGATTTAAAGTTATTTTTCGCGCAACGACAGACTTATATGCGAAAATATCGATGGTTTCGACATTGTTAGGATAATATTAGGGTTTTAGATAGTTTTATTAAAACGGCGCGCTCCGTCTTGATACAAAATTTACGATAAAACTAGTTCATACTAGTGCTCACGGTTCATACACTGATAGGCTCACTCTTTAGTTTCTTATCTATACTCTAAGGGTTAAGACTACATCGTCTATAGAGTCAGTTTACTAGATTTCAGCTGAAATTACCTAATTAAATAATTGATATCCCGCATCAATTACTAGACACCAATACAAGTAATTTAAAACCTTACTCTAACAACAATAAAGTCTTAATTTGTATAAAACACCCCAACCTGACTTTCCTTGGTCGGTGTGTTATTCCCATAATCATAAATCATTCTCGTCAAATATACACGCTATTGTTAACCTTATCCCAAAAGAATAAAGTCTATTATCGTATAAACTCACCACAACCCGGCTATCCTTAGTCGGTGCGTCACTGGTGTTCAGTTTCAGTACTTCCGGCCGCGGTGGCGGGATGTGGGTAACCGTTGATTTCTTCGCTACGGCGCGTTGGTGGCGAATCTCCTAAGAAAACATAAAATAATGTAGGAAATAGTTTAAAAAAATATTTTTATCAAAAATTGTTCGCCAAACTAAACATGTATGAAAAATTTCAGATTATGCGGAAATCGCAATACGTTGATCAACACAAAAACTTGTTAATCATCTATCAAACTTCATGTTAAGTACTGTGATTGGCTGATAGTCTTTTAGTCGACCAATCATAGTCGTGATCAGTAGATTTGACAACAGATTAAGTTGATCAGCTTTTAGAATCCGGGGACTTATATTCCAAGTTTTGGACATTGTCTTAAACTATCTCTACCGTACCGTATGTTATAGAGCGACTGCCTATCTGACCCCCAACACATTTTACTAGGTAACAGTAACAGTATCTCATAGTAAGAAATGTAAAGAACATACAGCGTTAAGTCTGAAGAACTCTCCCTTATTGGACAATCCCGATTCTAAAACTTGCAAAATACAAAATTTACCATAACACTATTGGGGTAACTTCAAAAGGGCTTACCTCAGTGTGCTGCTCGGCCTGACTTTCAGGTTGTTTCTTAGGCTCCGGTTCGTCCGAGCGCGTGTACTCCACGTACGGCATGTTTGTCTGTAACAATGGTTTACATTATTTATTGAAGTTAAGGTGAGTGAGAGTGCTTTTTAAGTGAAGTTATGTGCAATGTAAAGGTTTACTACACTGTTTTTGACCCAAAAGCCATTAAATCCAATAAAAAAATGTGTGTAAATACTTTTATGGACTAATTTTAGGGTCAAAATTTATCTCGGGCCCCAGCTGGGCACAGCCGCGGTAGATCCCCCTCTGTACTTACCCCGGGCTGGGCCTTGCTGCGCGGCATGGGGCGCGGGCGGTGGCGCTCGGCGGCCCGCAGCGCGAGGTACAGCGGTCCCAGCTGGGTACAGCCGCGGTAGATCCCCCTCTGTACTTACCCCGGGCTGGGCCTTGCTGCGCGGCATGGGGCGCGGGCGGTGGCGCTCGGCGGCCCGCAGCGCGAGGTACAGCGGTCCCAGCTGGGTACAGCCGCGGTAGATCCCCCTCTGTACTTACCCCGGGCTGGGCCTTGCTGCGCGGCATGGGGCGCGGGCGGTGGCGCTCGGCGGCCCGCAGCGCGAGGTACAGCGGTCCCAGCTGGGTACAGCCGCGGTAGATCCCCCTCTGTACTTACCCCGGGCTGGGCCTTGCTGCGCGGCATGGGGCGCGGGCGGTGGCGCTCGGCGGCCCGCAGCGCGAGGTACAGCGGTCCCAGCTGGGTACAGCCGCGGTAGATCCCCCTCTGTACTTACCCCGGGCTGGGCCTTGCTGCGCGGCATGGGGCGCGGGCGGTGGCGCTCGGCGGCCCGCAGCGCGAGGTACAGCGGTCCCAGCTGGGTACAGCCGCGGTAGATCCCCCTCTGTACTTACCCCGGGCTGGGCCTTGCTGCGCGGCATGGGGCGCGGGCGGTGGCGCTCGGCGGCCCGCAGCGCGAGGTACAGCGGTCCCAGCTGGGTACAGCCGCGGTAGATCCCCCTCTGTACTTACCCCGGGCTGGGCCTTGCTGCGCGGCATGGGGCGCGGGCGGTGGCGCTCGGCGGCCCGCAGCGCGAGGTACAGCGGTCCCAGCTGGGTACAGCCGCGGTAGATCCCCCTCTGTACTTACCCCGGGCTGGGCCTTGCTGCGCGGCATGGGGCGCGGGCGGTGGCGCTCGGCGGCCCGCAGCGCGAGGTACAGCGGTCCCAGCTGGGTACAGCCGCGGTAGATCCCCCTCTGTACTTACCCCGGGCTGGGCCTTGCTGCGCGGCATGGGGCGCGGGCGGTGGCGCTCGGCGGCCCGCAGCGCGAGGTACAGCGGTCCCAGCTGGGTACAGCCGCGGTAGATCCCCCTCTGTACTTACCCCGGGCTGGGCCTTGCTGCGCGGCATGGGGCGCGGGCGGTGGCGCTCGGCGGCCCGCAGCGCGAGGTACAGCGGTCCCAGCTGGGTACAGCCGCGGTAGATCCCCCTCTGTACTTACCCCGGGCTGGGCCTTGCTGCGCGGCATGGGGCGCGGGCGGTGGCGCTCGGCGGCCCGCAGCGCGAGGTACAGCGGTCCCAGCTGGGTACAGCCGCGGTAGATCCCCCTCTGTACTTACCCCGGGCTGGGCCTTGCTGCGCGGCATGGGGCGCGGGCGGTGGCGCTCGGCGGCCCGCAGCGCGAGGTACAGCGGTCCCAGCTGGGTACAGCCGCGGTAGATCCCCCTCTGTACTTACCCCGGGCTGGGCCTTGCTGCGCGGCATGGGGCGCGGGCGGTGGCGCTCGGCGGCCCGCAGCGCGAGGTACAGCGGTCCCAGCTGGGTACAGCCGCGGTAGATCCCCCTCTGTACTTACCCCGGGCTGGGCCTTGCTGCGCGGCATGGGGCGCGGGCGGTGGCGCTCAGCGGCCCGCAGCGCGAGGTACAGCGGTCCCAGCTGGGTACAGCCGCGGTAGATCCCCCTCTGTACTTACCCCGGGCTGGGCCTTGCTGCGCGGCATGGGGCGCGGGCGGTGGCGCTCGGCGGCCCGCAGCGCGAGGTACAGCGGTCCCAGCTGGGTACAGCCGCGGTAGATCCCCCTCTGTACTTACCCCGGGCTGGGCCTTGCTGCGCGGCATGGGGCGCGGGCGGTGGCGCTCGGCGGCCCGCAGCGCGAGGTACAGCGGTCCCAGCTGGGTACAGCCGCGGTAGATCCCCCTCTGTACTTACCCCGGGCTGGGCCTTGCTGCGCGGCATGGGGCGCGGGCGGTGGCGCTCGGCGGCCCGCAGCGCGAGGTACAGCGGTCCCAGCTGGGTACAGCCGCGGTAGATCCCCCTCTGTACTTACCCCGGGCTGGGCCTTGCTGCGCGGCATGGGGCGCGGGCGGTGGCGCTCGGCGGCCCGCAGCGCGAGGTACAGCGGTCCCAGCTGGGTACAGCCGCGGTAGATCCCCCTCTGTACTTACCCCGGGCTGGGCCTTGCTGCGCGGCATGGGGCGCGGGCGGTGGCGCTCGGCGGCCCGCAGCGCGAGGTACAGCGGTCCCAGCTGGGTACAGCCGCGGTAGATCCCCCTCTGTACTTACCCCGGGCTGGGCCTTGCTGCGCGGCATGGGGCGCGGGCGGTGGCGCTCGGCGGCCCGCAGCGCGAGGTACAGCGGTCCCAGCTGGGTACAGCCGCGGTAGATCCCCCTCTGTACTTACCCCGGGCTGGGCCTTGCTGCGCGGCATGGGGCGCGGGCGGTGGCGCTCGGCGGCCCGCAGCGCGAGGTACAGCGGTCCCAGCTGGGTACAGCCGCGGTAGATCCCCCTCTGTACTTACCCCGGGCTGGGCCTTGCTGCGCGGCATGGGGCGCGGGCGGTGGCGCTCGGCGGCCCGCAGCGCGAGGTACAGCGGTCCCAGCTGGGTACAGCCGCGGTAGATCCCCCTCTGTACTTACCCCGGGCTGGGCCTTGCTGCGCGGCATGGGGCGCGGGCGGTGGCGCTCGGCGGCCCGCAGCGCGAGGTACAGCGGTCCCAGCTGGGTACAGCCGCGGTAGATCCCCCTCTGTACTTACCCCGGGCTGGGCCTTGCTGCGCGGCATGGGGCGCGGGCGGTGGCGCTCGGCGGCCCGCAGCGCGAGGTACAGCGGTCCCAGCTGGGTACAGCCGCGGTAGATCCCCCTCTGTACTTACCCCGGGCTGGGCCTTGCTGCGCGGCATGGGGCGCGGGCGGTGGCGCTCGGCGGCCCGCAGCGCGAGGTACAGCGGTCCCAGCTGGGTACAGCCGCGGTAGATCCCCCTCTGTACTTACCCCGGGCTAGGCCTTGCTGCGCGGCATGGGGCGCGGGCGGTGGCGCTCGGCGGCCCGCAGCGCGAGGTACAGCGGTCCCAGCTGGGTACAGCCGCGGTAGATCCCCCTCTGTACTTACCCCGGGCTGGGCCTTGCTGCGCGGCATGGGGCGCGGGCGGTGGCGCTCGGCGGCCCGCAGCGCGAGGTACAGCGGTCCCAGCTGGGTACAGCCGCGGTAGATCCCCCTCTGTACTTACCCCGGGCTGGGCCTTGCTGCGCGGCATGGGGCGCGGGCGGTGGCGCTCGGCGGCCCGCAGCGCGAGGTACAGCGGTCCCAGCTGGGTACAGCCGCGGTAGATCCCCCTCTGTACTTACCCCGGGCTGGGCCTTGCTGCGCGGCATGGGGCGCGGGCGGTGGCGCTCGGCGGCCCGCAGCGCGAGGTACAGCGGTCCCAGCTGGGTACAGCCGCGGTAGATCCCCCTCTGTACTTACCCCGGGCTGGGCCTTGCTGCGCGGCATGGGGCGCGGGCGGTGGCGCTCGGCGGCCCGCAGCGCGAGGTACAGCGGTCCCAGCTGGGTACAGCCGCGGTAGATCCCCCTCTGTACTTACCCCGGGCTGGGCCTTGCTGCGCGGCATGGGGCGCGGGCGGTGGCGCTCGGCGGCCCGCAGCGCGAGGTACAGCGGTCCCAGCTGGGTACAGCCGCGGTAGATCCCCCTCTGTACTTACCCCGGGCTGGGCCTTGCTGCGCGGCATGGGGCGCGGGCGGTGGCGCTCGGCGGCCCGCAGCGCGAGGTACAGCGGTCCCAGCTGGGTACAGCCGCGGTAGATCCCCCTCTGTACTTACCCCGGGCTGGGCCTTGCTGCGCGGCATGGGGCGCGGGCGGTGGCGCTCGGCGGCCCGCAGCGCGAGGTACAGCGGTCCCAGCTGGGTACAGCCGCGGTAGATCCCCCTCTGTACTTACCCCGGGCTGGGCCTTGCTGCGCGGCATGGGGCGCGGGCGGTGGCGCTCGGCGGCCCGCAGCGCGAGGTACAGCGGTCCCAGCTGGGTACAGCCGCGGTAGATCCCCCTCTGTACTTACCCCGGGCTGGGCCTTGCTGCGCGGCATGGGGCGCGGGCGGTGGCGCTCGGCGGCCCGCAGCGCGAGGTACAGCGGGGCGAGGCGGGTGGAGCCGCGGTAGATCCACTCCCGCCGCCCGTCGCCCACGAACATCACTTGTGCAAGCGATGCGTCCACTCTCGACACTCGAGATGGCCACCATTTTCCTAAAAATATGTAAAAATCGCTTACTGACAAGTCTACAAGTCTCTTTTTTGGTTACTAAACCAAAAAAGAGACTTTACAGGTACGAAAAAATAGCTTAAAAGCCAACGTGGCTTTACACTTAAGACACAATCGTCAAGCTAACAAATATAACCAGCCATTTCACCGCGGTTCAGTAATACTTAATTATTTCAATCAAGATTTTCTTCACTGTTACGTTAGTTACATCCTAAAAACATTAACAAATCCTAACTTCCAAAGTTCCAAGTTATATCACAAAATGTACCTGTAACTAAAACACGTAACAAAAAAAAAATAACAAAAAAACTCACCATTCCACTCAGTCTTCAGATGCTGTCCCTCATGCAGTCTAACCATGGGTCTCTCAGGGTACTTCAGAAGGTAATCCATAACGAAGTCCCTTGAAAACGGATGGACCTCCTCCCAAACTAGGGGTGAGCTCTCGCAGACGAGGCGGGTGAAGGGATGGTGAACGTATTGCGCGTAACCGTCGTCGAAGAATACTAAGTACCTAGGCGGTAATAAAAACATGACCAATAAACAACCTATCGCGGAAATGTTGTGTTCTTAATGTTGTAAAATAAGCAAAACAATCATTGTAAAAGTTATAAATATTCACGTTTTCTAAATGTAATTTTAAAAGCACATGATGTGGGCTATTATTTCTGCTGAAGAGCTAAGGTTCTGATCAATCAGAAGATAGGCCTCTTTCAGGATGTGTCACAACACCCGTTCCTACGCAATACACATTCAGTCCAAGCGAACTACCTTTAGTTGTCGGTCGGTCCGTCATGTATTGATATAATAGGGGTAAATATGATATGGGGTAATTTTAAAAGGGAACTCCTATTCAATTTCATGTCATGGCAAGCTGCCCAACGCGAATGGTAAGATTTTTTAATTCTGATTTGATTAAACATAATAGGAGGATAAATATAGACGTAGGCTAACTTTCAAAGGGACACACACAACCTATTTCCTTTGCTGATGATTACTCTTATAATCAAGATGAATTTCTTTCTGCATTCCTGTATAAGTTATTGGCATTAACGTTATCAAAATAACCCCAAATCTAATTTAAGGCCGCCATCACATCAAGTCGCATCAGCAACCGCACGCAGTCGCTATATTCAACTGCATGCAGTTGACTACAGTCGCATCTGTCTTTACGCAGTTGTCGCCGAGCATCTAGACCTGGAGCTCAGTGTTATTCGGCTCCAAGGTTAACTGGAGAATAACTGCATGCGAATGGCGGTGGACAGCATGCGGCGACACTACACAACCGTAGCCGACCGCGCGTAGTTGAAGGCCCGACTGCATACAGTTGATATTGACTTCACTCGACTGCCGCCGACCGCGTGCAGTTGATATCATGACTGCACGAAGTCGAACGTACAACTGCATGCAGTTAAATATATCAACCGTGCGCGGTTGCTGCGATGCAGTCCGTCTGATGTCAGCCATACACTACAAAAATACTTACCTATAACTATTGACGGGGTTTGGTATCTCGGCTACAACTCCAGAGTAATAAGATTCCCTTTTATTGGAGTCTTTGAATAAAGCTATGAGACGAGTACCTGTGGACGCAAAGAATATAATTAATAAAAATAAATGCAAAAAGGAACCGCCTTGTTATTTACATGGGACAACTTTGAAGAAAGATCCAAATAAAAAAAACCGTCGAATTGAGAACTGCCTTCTTTTTGAAAGTCGGTTAAAGATCTGTATTTAAAATCTACGTGTGGACAACAGGCCCCTGGCCCAGCATACCTATATGCAGGATGTGACGATTAAGGTAAATCTATCCAAAAGGGATGAAGAACACAGAGTCTGGTTATAATCTATACTTATAATAAATCTGTAGAAGTGAAAATTCTGTACATTGAAAATATCAAAAAAATAAATGGCGGGGGGTGTTACTAGACCGACACCGAACCCAAAAGTGTGAAAAAAATATTTTTTGTCTGTCTGTCTGTCTGTTTGTTCAGGTATCACGCAAAAACTGCCGGTTCGATTACGATAAAACTTGGTATAATTATTCTTTATTATCCTGGGCACCACACTGGGTAGTTTTTATCCCGGAAAAGTATAAACAATAAAAAACAAACTTAATTTTGCGGTTGAAAACTCATTGATAAGTTTCGCGCGAACGAAGTCGCAGGCACAGCTAGTTTTTAAATAAGTTTGTCGAATAATTATTAAATTAACTTAGTTTGATCTCAAATTCTGTAAACTGACTCTATACCAGATATACTCTTCACCCCTTTTGGATAGATATACCCTTTAGGTAACACCATGTATTCGAACAAAGAACCTCCTATTTTTGAAGTCGGTTAAACTTAGGCGTATAAAAACTTACCAATAGTCATTCTTACGTCTGAAGGTTCCGCGTACGCTACGCATCGGGCAGGTAATATCTTGGCGTTCGTTTTCGTTTTGTGGTCAAATTTCACACGACATAACGAGAATGAATTCTGAAACAAAAGACATAAATTACATCACCATTGATAGAGCAGGATTCGAAATAAAACTATTTTGACTGTTTTTTTCGCGGGATAGATATTTTCACGGGAAATTTATATAAAAAAAATAATTTGTAAATTGGACTAACACATTAATAAATTAATACAGTATTTAAAACTGGAAATAAGGCTCAAAATATAGTATATTCATTATTACACATTTTTACGGGGTACTATGGAAATTCTTGGTCATACTTGAAAAACTATCTGTAAGAAAAAAACAAAGGGATTATTTTTTTTACCTTTTTAACCTTTTTATATATTAACCACGGTCTTATTTTCCAGAGGGGGAGGGGGGGGGGGGTAAGTCATGGGTAAAATTTCGTGAAACTTAAACTCACCGGTGTGTTAGCCACCCTCGGCTGTATCTCCAGGATCCTGCCCTTCAGCCAGGGTCCGAAGGCGTTCTTCATTGCGTAGACCGGCATGCCCACGCGGAGGGGCGGGCGCGAGATGCTGCCGGGAGGGGGCAGGTCTGCCGGCGCTAGCTCCATGGACAGACGGACCACTGATACGTCTTTCTGTGGGGGAATGTAGATTAGATGTTTATTAGACCTCTGCTTGCGACCACGGCCGGTGTAACCCGGTCGAAACGTCAAGCACTAAAAGATATTTATGCATGTACGCGCTTATTCCCGTGAATTATATTACTGTTAACATGCAGCGCGATAGTTTAAAAGTTAGTATGTAGATTAGAAGCTGTATTGCTCTTGTGGAGGTCAAAAGGGGGTCAAAAATAAAGGAAAAAGTTCTCAAAAAGAGGAGATTTTCAATTCGACAGTGTGTATTTTTTATGATTGTTACGTGCTAAAAAAACATACCGTTGAATTGAGAATCTCATTTTTTAAACTCGGTAAGAATGGGTTAGTTACACCTTCGGGGACAGCTGGACCGATTTTAATGATGTCGGTATATTCAAAAATATTGGAAAATAAATAATTAAAAAACATATTTATCAATTTACTTACGTCTTCATCAAGCTTGATTTCGGAGGCTATTTTATCCTAGAAAAAATAAATATTTATAAGTCGAGTAATGTTCTTAATCTAACTTTTTCATTTTATTATCTTTATAAATATAGTTTTAATATATTTACCTTAGCCGTATCTTCTAAAGGCGCGTATCCCAATGGTATAGCGGGTCGCTTGGCTGGCTGTTCATTCACAGTTGGTTTTCGACGCTTGTCGGCACGTACCTGTAGCTATTACAGTAATTTAATATATTGAAATAGAACTACTTTTAACAGATTCCATTGCAGTATATTTTTAGTTCCTGACGTTTCGAAGCCCTTGCAAGTGTCAAGGTCACGAACAGACTACAAAATATACACCGCGATAGAATCCGTTTAAAGTAGTTTTATATCTATGTCGAACGTTCAAGTAAACTTCAGAAAGCAATATTTTATATCTTATTAAAAAACTGTTATGTTTGGTGGAGATAATCTCTAAAACTCGAAAACCGTTTTTGATTAAACTTTTCAGTTACAAAAAAGAAGTTATTTTAAAGAGTTCTTGCTCGAGACCAGCTCAAAAGTAAAATAGAATTGAATTGTCACCGATCTTATACACCGAGAAATTTTAATGGTTGTTTTCCCGTGGCGAAATGATCTTGTCTTTGTAATACATAACATAACATACCATCACGCCTGTATCCCCGAAGGGTTAGGCAGAGATGTACCAATGTACACCCACAGTTCGCCGGTATGTTTAGGTCCCATGTTATAGGGGGCGAGCCTATTGCCACCAACCGGGCACAAATCCAAACTCCGACCTGCTACTGAGAATTTCATAGAAAAACTCAATAACACCTTGGTCGACTTGGGAATCGAACCCAAGACCTCTAGCGTAGCAGTCGCGCTTAGAACCACTAGGCCAACGAGGCAGTTGGTAGTACTTTTCGATACCTACGCTCGGCGCAAGCCGCGTGCTTTTCAATTAGCTGATAACTTACTATTTATAAAAAAAAAAAAACCAAATCCCCCAATTCACCCAAAAAGTTGATATTTTTTTTATTATTTTGATACAAAGACTTTTTTTTAACCATTTTTCGAAAGTACTCCATATGGCTAGTTGTTCAGCCGCGGGAAAACAACCATTCAAATTTCTCGGTGTATATAAGGTGCTATAAAAATATCTGCCACGGCTTTAATGGGAGGTAGTATTGTGTTTATAGATTACAATAGTGAAGAACTTTCGTACCCCGGAATAGTTAATTAAATTTGAGAAAATAAAATAGTTAAATTAACATTGACTCTATTCTGCGTAACGTGGTTCACAAATTACGCGCAATGTGACGCTTCGTCAATGAAAACAACTGCTATCTCTTTCCATCTTTTCTGTGAATGAAAACTGTAATCAGCTGACTAGCTCGTCACTACATATCACACATCGTCACTACAAATGTTTGAATTCGGTGCGGAGCGGGCCCAACAGCTTATGACACGGGATGGTTTTATACTAATAAATCAATTCAAATTTATACGTTATTTTTTTTGTATGAAAAAAAATATGATAAATAATCAATAATTTATCTTTACTATTGTAATCTATAAACACAATACTACCTCCCATTAAAGCCGTGGCAGATGTTTTTATAGCACCTTATATGTATGCAAAATTTTATATCAATCGAAAAACATACATTATAAGTAAATAAAAGCTTGTAATAATGATAAAATAGTTTGTAGAAATAATCGAACAAATAAAAAACTTACCATGGGATCAACTTGATTTTTTTCTGGACCAATAAACTGTAACAAATTAAAATTATTATTACAAAGAAAAAAAAACATTTATAACATACCCCACAGGACATGATATCATGCAGAAATCCCTTCCCAATTGTTGTTCGTGTCATCTCTGAATAAGAAAAAAGGGTTTTCGTTATATTTAAACATACATACATACATATAATCACGCCTGTTTCCCGTAGGGGTAGGCAGAGACCACTTCTTTCCACTTGCTACGATCCTTACATACTTGTTTCGCTTCGTCCACTTTCATTATTCCCTTCATACATGCTCTTCGGTTTAGGGTACTATAGGGTATATTTAAAACTGACCCCAAATTGCAAAAAACCGAGATAAGTGGAAATTGTATGCACTAGGTTGCAGGTTCGAACCCGGGCAAGTACCAATGTAAATTTTCAAAGTTATACGCACTTTCTTAATTATTCTAAGACACTTCTGACTAACGGTGAAGGAAAACATCATGAGGAAACCTGAATTCTAAAACTGGGATCTGAAATCGCCAATCCGCAAGTAAGCAAGCGTGGCGATCAATGCTCGTGCCCTCTCTATATGGGAAGTGGCCTGTGCCCAGCAGTGGGACGTTTATAGGCTGGAATTATTATTATTATTAAGTGGAAATAGGAATATAATTATAATATATAATTATGTTAATAAGCATATACAGATAATAAAGACAAGAAAGAGAACGAAAGAACGGGAGAGAAAAGAGTTATTGTTTTATTGCATTTGTATAATATTTATACAATACAAACCTTGAGGCCCGGCTTATCCACGATGGTTAAAGAAGGTAGTTCTTCCCTCTGCACTTGGAAGGTGTAATAATAATAATAATAATATTCCGAGACAACTTACATACGGTTATCTGATCCCAAGCTAAGCAGAGCTTGTGTTATGGTAACCAGACAACTGAAAAACATACTTATATATTTCTAAATACATACATATTATAGATAAATTACACCCAGACACAGAACAAATGATCGTGCTCATCACACAAACATTTGTCCAGGGTGGGAATCGAACCCACGACCTCCGGTATAATAGCAGTCAGGATCACTAACCACTAGACCAACAGGCCCGTCGAATATAGTTGTTAAGATATAACGAACCTTGAGGCCCGGCATATCCAAGATGGTTAAAGGCGGTAGTTCTTCCCTCTGCACTTGGAAGGTCGCGTACAGTTCGCGGCGCAGCGTGTCCGTCGCCTGTTGGTAGTCGTCGAACACTTTGTCTAGATCTTTTGTGTCACCTGTACAATATACCAAAACATTAATAATTATATAATCATCGTTTATTGCAATTAGTTACTTACAAATGTATTCATGTAAAAGAAATCAGGTTAAGAGGGAGAGTGGTTTTTTTAGAGACACTTTCGACTGTCGACCTCTTATGTTCGGATTTCAGGACAGTTGTAAATCATAATTTTATACATATCTCTCAAAAATAATCTCAATCACGTCCATTTTGTCGAGAACATATTCAAAACTAGTTTACCTACTTACGATCTACAATGCCCGAAACACAAACACACGTTATAAATAATAACACTCTACTTTTTCGCGCCGTGGTTAACAAAAGTTACTTACGTTCAATTTGGTCCATTTCATCTTCCAACATGATCTGTGTTTCTTTGAGTCGCGTCTCCAAATCGTACTTCTTCCAGGTGTCATTGAAAATATTTGCTAAATTATCTTCTAGATATCTAAGAGAGAAAGAAATAGTAACAAAATATATTGTTTTTGTTCTTTTTTTGTCATTAATTTCGTTTTGACTTTCGTCCATCTCATTTTATCATCTTATTATTTTTAGAGACAGTGTAGAATATGTATAGTTCCATAGTTATAAAAATAGTGATTGTAAATGTATCCACGAGAACACTGCCGACAAACTGTTCCGCAGTTTGGCAGACGACTTCTGTTTTTATTTCTGTGTTTTTACTTACTTGAATAAATAATTAAAAAAAAAATATATATTTTTTTTAAATCCACAACTAAGATTTTTTTATTTATTTACATAAGTTTTAAATTTAGTATAGTTGTAAGTGTTTGTTGTTATATTAGATTTAAATATTAAATTACATAGAATTTAATTAATGCGTCGAGGAGGGATTTACAAACATTAGAATAACATGGACTACGAACACCCAGACTTGGAACCAACTTGACTGAAGGTAAGTAATACCATTCATTTTGCAAGACAATAATAATAATAATAAATAATAATAATATTCCGGGACAACTCACACACGGTTATCTGATCCCAAGCTAAGCAGAGCTTGTGTTATGGTAACCAGACAACTGAAAAACATACTTATATATTTCTAAATACATACATATTATAGATAAATTACACCCAGACAACCAGTATGAATGATCGTGCTCATCACACAAACATTTGTCCTGGGTGGGAATCGAACCCACGACCTCCGGTATAGCAGTCAGGGTCACTAACCACTAGACCAACAGGCCCGTCAAACAAGAACAATCTGTCTGAATAACGTCTGTGTGATGCATTATACAGGGTGTTAAGAGAACCCTGTCCGATCCGTTAAGGTGTTGTTAGGTATCGATAACTGATACCATTAATGTAAATAAAAATAGGAAAATAGAAAAAAAAATTATAATCTAAAAATATTTTTTTTCTCAAAAGGCGAGAGAGGGAGAGTCACATGTGCTGCCAAATGATCAAACCAAAGGCCGCCGAATAATACCGACGAAAATGGTGCTGTAATAATTGTTTTTATCTCAAATTTAGGGAATTTCAAATCAATAAATCGTTATTTCAAAGTTCATTATTTTATTTTTCATGTATCATTTTATTTGGGCATGTGATTGTGAACCCTATATCACCCTTTCGGGTCGGACAGGGTTTTCTTAACACCCTGTATGTAAAAAAAATATCTACCTATATAAATAAAAATCAAATGCCTTATCTATGAAGGAGCTGAAGAACGGCCCGAAAGATAAGGTTAACTTTGTAGTGTTTGTAACGGACAGAACAACAACAATTAAATAACTTTAATTTAAAAAGAAACAAAACTACTGGATTGATTTCGCTTTGATTACAAATCGCAGAAAAAAATATTAGAATCGTTCTAAAATTGCCATAGATATCGAGAAACACACAAAAAACTCCTCTTTTTGAAGTCACCTAACTTTACATATAGTCAACTTACTTGGCAGTCTTCTCCCCTATACCCTCGCTAGCCGGTTCCACCTCCTCATCTTCCTCAGACTCCGAGTCGGAGATCTCCACCAGCTCGTGCGAGTGGTTGCCCAGCTGCAGGTCCAGCAGTGGGGTGAACTTCTTGATACCTTCGATTAGATTCTGTGGGGGATTGTGGTTTTAAATACTTGGAGTAATAAAAATGAATAAAAAAAAACAGACACGAAAGATGAGAAGAAAATATAATAGTAATGAGACTATTTTATAATTGCGTTTATAAATAATAGATTAGAAAACGATTTCGATTAAAAAAATTCCAAAAATGTAGAAAATACGCTATTTTGTTTTGACATTCCTAGTAAATATTTCAAATATTTTGCTTTAAAAACCAAACTACCTATAAATGACAAATAAAAAAAAACACAACTGCTATTGGCATCGCTTAGCAACCGAAATAAAATAGTCGAAATGAGAACCTCTTCCTTTTGAAGATAGTTAAAAAAACATTGCCAGTAAAAAAGAAATCTAGCCATAATCTTTGCTAATAATAATATAAGAATAATATTATCCCGGGACAACTCACACACGGTTATCTGATCCCAAGCTAAGCAGAGCCTGTGTTATGGTAACCAGACCACTGATAAACATACTTATATATTCCTAAATACATACATATTATAGATAAATTACACCCGGACACCAGAACAAATGATCATGCACATCACACAACATTTGTCCTGGGCGAGAATCGAGCCCACGACCTCCGGTATAGCAGTCAGGGTCACTAACCACTAGACCAACAGGCCCGTCAGAGAAATAGGGGAGACCTTTGCCCAGCAGTGGAACACCTTACATACTATACACATACACCACATATACACCATCTACGTAGCCTTTCCCCGCACTATGTTGGGGTCGGCTTCCAGTCTCACCGCATTCAGCTGAACACCGTATGTTACAGAGCGACTGCCTATCTCACCTCCACAACACATGTTACTGGGTACATATATACAACATATACCACACAACAGTTTTGTTCCTTACCTGAGCCCTACTATAAACAGCATCAGCACAACTCTGGCACACCATGGTCCTTCTCTTCCTGCCGGTCTCGTAGAATGCCATGACCCTGGCGTCCGCCACTATGAATGGTACTTTAGTGCCACTAGTGCACGAGTAGTTCATGCATTTGATCGGTTTACGATTCTCTGCGGTTGCTGGTTTTGTTGGGGATTGGGGTTCCTCTGTAGAATAATATTAAGTTTGATAATACTGAAAATATGCTTAATTTATGTAACGTAACTAAAAGATTAAAGAAAGAGCATGACTTGACAAATAAAAATTTGGAGAAAAATCAATTGCACTGTAAAACATAACGGATTATACTAAAACCTTCTCCTTGATCTAACAAATTATTTTCTGAAAACCGCTTCAAAATCGGTTCAGCCAAACGCGGGATAATCGCGGACTAACATACATACATACATACAGGTCAATATGAGAACCTCCTTTTTTTTTGAAGTCAGATGATATTTTCCTGTAGTAAATAATATCACATATAGAAAAATAAATAAAAAAAGCACATGATAAATACAAAATTCTATTATTGTTAAAATTTGGTAGATTATAATGTAATGCGTTCTTAGTGATTAGCGTTTGGTATATATGTCACCGGAAAAGAACAAGAACCCCCAGTTTATAAATTTTCTAGGACATTTATAAACTTTCGTAGGATTCTAAACGAGGGATAAATTGTATTATTTTACGCCCACATTTTAGCAAATTTATCAATTTGCAATGTCTCGTGGTATATTTATAAACTAACGGATATCCATTCGTAAGATTCTAAACGGTTCGACTAATCATAGAAGAGCTTTTAATTTTACGCTTCTTTAAAATACGGCAAATAACACACTGCTCTCTGATTGGTCGATGTTGAAAAATGGTTGGTGGTAAATTTCACTTCGTCAACAAATTTGTTACCGGGGGCTGCGAGTGGATCGAAGGCTGATGCCCTGGCCGATCAGATCCGCAATGCAATCAGTCCTGATGTATTAAAGGTCTCCAGACCCGTTAAAAGTGCAGATCTGTGCATTTCAGGCCTAGACGACTCTGTGACTTCCACGGAGGTTGCTGCAGCAGTGGCTTGCTTGGGGGGGTGCCCAGTCGATTATGTAAAGGCTGGCAACATCCGTGAACACGGTATGAGCGGTGGTTCCGTGATTGTGAAATGTCCTATTTCCGTAGCCAAAAAATTGGCGAGAGCGGAGCTACAGATCGGACTGGTGTCTGTACGGGCCCGACTCCTCGAGTCTCGACCAACCCGCTGTTTTCGCTGTTTGCGGAACGGACACGTCGCGGCTCTCTGTGGAGATAAGGTTGACCGCTCCGGGTCCTGTTTCAGGTGCGGACAAATGGGCCACTCATCGAGAGATTGCAGTGCGTTACCAAATTGCCCTATATGCGCCGCGGATGGGAAAGATGCGGCGCATAAAATAGGTGCTAAAAAATGCAAGGAGTCTGCCTTTAAAAATAAAAAGGTGGTCAAGGGGGCTCAACCAAAATTGCTCCCTCCTGTGTCTCTGTCTGCCACAGCAGCGGATGAGGTGGAAACTATGTCCACGTAATATGGCTCATCGTTTTTTGCAGGCCAATTTAAACCACTGCGCTAGAGCGCAAGACCTTCTGGTCCAGAGCATGGCGCAGTGGTCTATAGATGTTGCTGTGATTTCTGAGCCCTACTTCGTCCCGCCCAGTGACAGCTGGCTTGGGGATACCAAGGGTTTGGTGGCCATAGTGGCGAGGGCTCCCCTGAGGGTCGTTGCACAGCGCCCTTGCTGTGCTGCAGCTTTGTTGGAAGGAGTGTTGATTCTGGGGGTGTATTTTTCACCGAACAGGGTTCTTGCTGAGTTTGAGGCTTTTCTTAGTGATGTCGGTGCTCTAGTTGAGCAAAATTGCCCCTATCCAGTGCTCATCCTAGGGGACTTCAATGCCAAGTCTATGGCTTGGGGTTCTCCTTCCACAGATGCTCGCGGTGCCCTGGTAGAGGAATGGCTTATGGAAACCGGCTTATGCCTTCTCAACAGAGGTTCAGTGCAGACGTGTGTGAGGCAACAGGGGGGATCTATTGTAGACCTTTTTTCTAGCCAGCCCGACTGTAGCACACATGGTGCATAATTGGAGAGTTCTGGATGGCGTGGAAACACTGTCGGACCACAGATATATACGGTTTGAATTTTCCGACCCATCAACACCGGCTCCGACGACCAGAGGGCATTCATCAGTGTTTCCGCGGTGGGTGCTCAGCAAGTTAGATATCGAAATCCTTAAAGAAGCAGCGATTGTCCAAGCCTGGATTGCTCCATCGACCGGGCCCACTATGGCTAATGAGGAAGCAGCTTGGTTTCGACAGGCAATGTTTCAAATTTGTGATGCGGCTATGCCTCGGTCCAGACCGTTACCTCCGAGACGACAGGTATATTGGTGGTCTCAGGAGCTATCGCAGTTGCGCATTGCGTGTATAGCCGCGAGGCGGGATTACACGCGGCAGCGAAGAAGGAGGGCCATTAACCGCGCCCTTGAAGCCCTGCTATATGAGGCGTACAGAGGGGCAAAGGCCAGCCTCCAGGTAGCTATTGGTCAGGCTAAGAATGCGGCTAGGGAGGAACTGCTAGCGTCCTTAGATAGGGATCCATGGGGACGTCCTTACAAGATGGTACGAGGAAAGCTTCGCCGGTGGACTCCCCCACTTACACAAACGCTGGAGCCACAGTTCTTGGAGTGTGTCACTGCTACCCTCTTTCCTTCTAGGAACCACACTCCTCCTTTGATGCGGTCTAGCTCAGAAAGTGTCAATGGAATGAGCACAGAAGTGCCTGTGATCACTGACTCAGAGATGGGTGCGGCTGAACTGCGGCTCAAAGAAAATGCACCGCTCCTGGCCCTGATGGCGTGCCTGGTCGTGTGTTAGCCTTGGCACTCGGGGTCATGGGGCCTCGATTAAGAAACACCCTAGATAATTGCCTACAGCAGGGGGTATTTCCACAGTTGTGGAAAGAGGGCAGACTCGTATTGCTCCGCAAGGAAGGACGGCCCGTGGATGCTCCATCCGCGTATCGGCCTATTGTTTTGCTTGACGATGTGGGGAAATTCTTTGAGCGTATCATTGCTGCGCGCATCGTCAAGCATTTATCGAGGATAGGGCCCGATCTTTCTGATAACCAATTTGGATTCCGAGAGGGTCGCTCGACCATCGACGCGATTCAGCGTGTCAAGACACTTTCGGACCAGGCAGTATCGGGAGGTGGGGTTTTGCTGGCAGTATCGTTGGATATAGCAAACGCTTTCAACACTTTGCCTTGGGGTGTTATCAGGGAGGCTCTACGATACCACGAAGCGCCAGCGTATCTCCAAAGAATAATCGGAGCTTACTTGGAAGACAGAGCGGTGCTCTACGAGAGTCGCAGTGGAGTTACAACACGGCAAATGTCTTGCGGAGTTCCGCAGGGGTCGGTACTAGGTCCGCTCCTGTGGAACATTGGCTATGACTGGGTCCTCCGAGGTGCCACCCTCCCGGGCGTCAGTATTGTTTGTTATGTCGATGACACTCTTGTATTGTCCAGGGGGCGTTCGTTCCGTGAGGCGGCCCGTTTAGCAACGGCGGGAGTAGCGCAGGTCGTCGGACGAATAAAAATGCTGGGCCTGGACGTGGCGCTAGAAAAATCCGAAGCCCTCGTGTTTCACGGGCCTCGGAAAGCGCCACCAGCGGGGTCCCACATCATCGTTAGTGGGGTTTGCATAGAAGTGGGGTCCACAATGCATCATTTAGGGCTGGTGGTCGACAGCAGATGGACCTTTGACTCCCACTTCGAAAAATTGGGGCCCCGAGTCGTGAAGGCGGCGATCGCGCTCAGTCGCCTGCTGCCTAATGTGGGAGGTCCGGGGACAAGCTGTCGCCGACTCTTCTTGGGGGTGGTTCGCTCCATGATGCTGTACGGGGCTCCCGTGTGGGCGGAGAACCTGACGCGGCGAGGTTTGGCTTTATTGAGCCGCCCGCAGAGGGCTATGGCAGTTCGGGTCATTCGCGGCTACCGTACAATATCCTGTGTAGCCGCGTGCCTCCTAGCAGGTACGCTTCCCTGGGACCTGGATGCCAGAGTCCTGGCGAGTGGTTACGAGTGGCGAAAAGAGCAACTCAGCTGCGGTGAAAGGCCTCCGCCTCGAGCTGTGGAGGAATTGCTAAGAGAACTCCGTTTTGCCTTCTTGGAGGTATGGGCGGAGCGGTTAATTGTTCCTGGAGCAGGCCTCAGGACTGTGGAGGCGGTCCGTCCCGTCCTCCAAGACTGGGTCGGCAGACGCCACGGAGCACTCTCCTTCCGGACGGCACAGGTGCTGTCGGGACACGGATGCTTTGGCAGTTACCTGTTTCGTATAGCACGGAGGGAACCCACCCCCCGGTGCCACCACTGCAGCGATATCGAAGACACGGCGCAGCATACACTCGAGCACTGTCCAGCTTGGGCGGTACAGCGCCGGTCCCTCGTTGCGGTAATAGGCGATCATCTCTCGCTTCCAGTCGTAGTAGCCTCGATGGTCAGGAACGAGGAAGCTTGGAGCGCCGTTACCGTCTTTTGTGACGAGGTAATGGCGCTCAAAGAGGGCGCGGAAAGGGAGCGAGAGTTCATATCCGACCTCCCAATCCGCACTCGACGCACAAGGGCTAGGAGAAGGGCTGAAAATGCCCTCCTTCAGCCACCATAAATGGCCTCAGGCGGCAGACTTGGGGAAGTCTGTTGCTCTACAATAAAGGCCAAAGATGGCGCGCGCGGTGCTTCCGCACGCCTCCTTATAAGTGAAAGGGGGAGGCAAAGCTATCCCCCACTCGCTCATCGTTGTAGCTCCGAAAAGGAGCCTCCCTGCTGGAGATCGCGGTAGTTTGTATTGCTTTCCCGCCTGGTCTTCAGCATAAGGGAAGGTTGAAGCACTCCGGTGGTTTTAGCCGGTAAGAGTCCGGCACACCCCTCCGCCTTCCCCAGGGCGGAGGTAGTCCATGAGGATTTCCCCGGGTAAAAAAAAAAAAAAAAGGTTTTTATTTTTTTTTTTTTAATTGAACTTTGATTCGTTAGTAATTTACACGTGACTTATTCAACCAATCAGAACGCACATGGCGTTTGGTTATGCTTACTTATTATTTTACGCGTGACTTATGTAAGTTTATCATTTGGCGAAAATGTGGGCGTAAAATAATACAATTTATCCCTCGTTTAGAATCCTACGAAAGTTTATAAATGTCCTAGAAAATTTATAAACTGGCGGTTCTTGTTCTTTTCCGGTGACATATATAGTCTTAAGTATAAACTTCACACTTTAAAGCGATGGAGAAATAAATTCCAATTTACCTTGGGGAACATTATCTTCTTCATCAGAATCTAGATTGAATATTTCCATACCTAGTTTTGGTTTAACTTGCGTTTCTGGTGGTAACTGACTTAACTGGCAACAAAAAACATATTATTAGATAATGACACAAATAATGAAACTAAATATAAAACAAAATTGGCTTAGTTAAACCATTTATAATTCAAGAACTGATGGGTCAATTTTTATAATCTTTTATTTGTTAGTATATAGTGTATAGTCGTGGTGGCCTAGCGGTTCAATGGACGGATTTGTATGCACGAGGTTGCAGGTTCGAACCCGGGCAAGTACCAATGTAACTTTTCAAAGTTATATGTACTTTCTTAATTATTCTAAGACACTTCTGACAAACGGTGAATGAAAGACATCGTGGGGAAACCTGGATTCCAAAATTTGGGATCTGAAATCGCCAACCCGCAGAGAGCAAGCGTGGTGATCAATGTTCGTGCCTTCTCTATATGGGAAGAGGCCTGTGCCCAGCAGTGGGACGTTTATAGGCTGGATTATTATAATTATTATTTATTTGTTAGCAACACAAAAAATGCGTAGTAATATAGTAGATTTTCTGTTTCACACTCAGACATCTGATCCCAAACTAGGCATAACCTATATTATGGAAACAGAGAACTGATAAACATACTTATATATGTAGTACACCCAGACACAGAAAAAATGATCATACTCATCACACAAATATTTGTCCTGGGTAGATTTCGAATTCGCGACCTCCGGTATAGCAGTCAAGGTCACTAACCACTAGACCAACAGGCCAGTCAAAGATACTAAACTAAGTTATAAAAGTACCTTAGTTTCCGGTATAACCATGGGTTCAACGTGACTGACAGTCTTGATTGTCACTTCACTGGTATTTAATCTGGCCTGCAAACAAATACAAATATACTGCAAACATGAGTTTTAGGAAAAACAACTGTAATGCTAACAGATAAGGTTCAGTTTGGGATACCACTTCATACTTTCTTATGACTTTTTCAACAATACTGATCAGTATAAAATTAACTTTATTTACACTAGAAAATTAGAAAAATGAAGTTGAATCAAAAAAGGCAAACTAAAGTTCAGGAGATGAACCAGTAACCAGGCAAAATTTCAAATCATAGTAGAGTAGTAAGTTAAGTAAAAAAAAAATGTGACATATATTTTGCATAAATAAGTCATTTATCCCATTGTTTGATGATTGTATTTTCTCAATTTTTCACGCACTATCGCCAAGTTTTTTCTTTAACACATTTGTTCGTCCATCTGCACTATCCATCTACTAACCGGCGGATGCGGCTTCGGCTTAGGCACACCGCTGACCACGATCTCTCCCTTCTTGCTGACCATCTCCGACGTGGTCCCGCCACACGCCATGACTTCTATACCCGATGGTATGTTCACTGTGGTCACACTGTGGTCGGGAGAGGGTGGGAGAGAGACGGGGATGTCTTCCGTCTCTTGTGACTGGTGGGATTCTGTGAGGAGTTTCAAGTTTTTAGTTATAAAGGTTGGAATGGCAATGATACATAGAGGGATAGTACTCAAAATACACACAGTGAAAACAATAATTTGCATACATAAATTATCGATGGGTCCTATGTAAAAGGGCCAAACTAACAATTTGGCCATTTTTACTTTTTTATGGAAAACGCATGTCATTAGTTCATAATGTGACCTTAAAAAAAATTACAATTTATACACGGAAATAGTATTTTTTTCTGTAGTAGAAAGGCCTATGTAGCGTGATTTTAAACGTAAAAAGGCCAATGTGTTTAATGGCCGTTATACGCTTGAAACTCAAAACATTGTTAGTTAGCATTCGACGTGTATAAGGGCCTACAAATATATTTACATTTCTTTAGATTTATATTTTATTATTTTTTCTCGTTAAATTCATAGACACTTAAACAATATTAATTATAACTAACTGGTTTTTATAAAAAATAAATAGGCATTGTAATAAGTATGTCACATTGAGACGTATACCTACGTAGTTTCGCGAAAAAAAAAATTCAGACCGAAACTCACGTAAAAGGGTCAAAATGTAGTAAAATAAAACACATAAACATGAAAAAAATAATGACTTTGTTTTACATAAAGTGAATAGCTTGCAAAGTAAGCCTGCAAAGTTTCATTAAACTTGGTTTTACCATCTTTAAGTTATACCATATTGATACTTTGTGGGCCCCTCCTGTAAAGTTGTGATTTTGCCGTCTGGCCCTTATACATAGGACCCATCGATATTATCCCGCCGCTGAAAGAATGCGTTCTTGACCGGTCGTGAATCGTGATCAACAGGTAGATATAACTTCAATGAGGCGAAGAATTTAGGACAAATAATAATAATAATAAATAATAATAATATTCCGGGACAACTCACACACGGTTATCTGATCCCAAGCTAAGCAGAGCTTGTGTTATGGTAAACAGACAACTGATAAACATACTTATATATTTCTAAATACATACATATTATAGATAAATTACACCCAGACACAGAACAAATGATCGTGCTCATCACACAAACATTTGTCCTGGGTGGGAATCGAACCCACGACCTCCGGTATAGCAGTCAGGGTCACTAACCACTAGACCAACAGGCCCGTCAATTACTATCACTTATTTGTTCTGATATCATCCAAAACTATATCATTATGGCAGGTTGCAACGAATAATATAACAGGGTTACTTATTACCAGTGTTGTTATGGATATCCATATCCGTAACCGAAACTATCGGATATCCGAAATAAAAAAATATCCGTAACCGTAACCGAATCCGAAATAAAAGTTTTGGATAGTTTCGGATAGGGCGGAGTTTAACTAAATACTACACTCGTGCGAATTAACTGTGCACTCCGCTGGAATGCGACACCTCTCCCGCTACCTAATGACGTCACAGCGCGAGGTGCACACTTGCACAGCTATTCGTACTTACAGTTCCTTAAAAAATTAATATCCGTAACCGAAACTATTGGATAATCCGAAATAATTTAATATCCATAACCGTAACCGAAACCGATATTATATTTTACCAATATCCATATCCATATCCGGATCCGGAATTACATATCCATAACATCCCTGCTTATTACCCCATACAAATCAAGACCAACTGACATGTGTCAGGAACGCATTCTTTTTAGCGGCCGGATAATAAATAGTTAAGATCAGACAAAAGATTAAATAACCAAATAATTTTCTTTAAATCGGCCGGTGTAAAATTTGCTTATATCTATACTAATATTATAAAGCTGAAGAGTTTGTTTGTTTGTTTGTTTGGTTGAACGCGCTAATCTCAGGAACTACGGGTTAGATTTGAAAAAATCTTTTTGTGTTAGATAGTCCATTTATCGAGGAAGGCTTTAGGATATATAACATTACGCTGCGACCAATAGGAGCTAAGCAGCAGTGAAAAATGTCACAAAAACGGGGAAAAATATTCATACTTGAAAGCTTCCGTTGCGTGCGCTGCGTAAACGGTTCGAGCTACCCAAAATATATGTATGAAAGAATTGTTCCTCTTTAAATGATCTAAAAAAATGTCTGCGACAGTATATGTCTATCTTTTAAGATTGACTCACTATAACCTTTTATAAGGTAGTCATTTGGTCGAAATTAATGCATTATTGCCAATTATTTGCTACAGAGTTTTATCAACATAATATTAACTAAAATTATCATTTACGCAGAAATACTTTTTTTTAAACTTCTTAATCGCGGTCATAATAACAGAAATTGACGCGGACGAAGTCGCGGGGATCAGCTAGTCATAAATAAATTTTATGAAAATGGGACAATTCTCAAGAAAAATATCCGTTAGGTGACAAGTTTCTCAATTGCCGTAGATATCACGTAACAAATATAATAGTCCGGTCAAACTACACATTGCAAGCTACAAAAATTACCATCAAGCTGAAATTGAGTAAACTTGTTCAATACACAATTAAAAACAACTCCTCAAAACTCCCCATCGTTACGACCCATGGATATTATGCATACAATGACGCTTATAACTTTTTGAATCGTTTTATCTCAGAAGCGGTAGCGGTTAGGAAAAATAATATTGATACCTTTTTTATAGATAATTTTATGATCTACAATTTTTGTCTGAGGAAATTATTATTTTTTTTATAATTATAAAACTCTCTGTTTTGAAGAAAATCGCTAAAAAACCCATTTTTTTTGACATTTGACCTTGAGCATTTTTTTTTCCATGGGTCGTAACGATGGGGAGTTTTGAGGAGTTGTTTTTAATTGTGTTTTTAACAAGTTTACTCAGTTTCAGCTTGATGGTAATTTTTGTAGCTTTGCTCTTGTTTTTGACCTAATTTGACCGGACTATAAAATGAATTTAATTTTTAAATAAATCTATTTTTTTATAGGTACCAATTCTTTTTGCCATTGAATAGAGAACATCCTCCTTTTCAAGTCAGTTAATATATAAAAGTCTGTAAATCTTACCGTCTTCAGACGAGCTACTACTTTCTTGTAGGTCAACAAAATTGACAATTTGGTTCGGTTGTAATGTTTTAATCTCTAACTTCTTAATGCTCGGCGACTGTTTGAAGGGCGACGATTGACTGGGCGTCTTGGATGGCGGGGTTTTTTGTTCGCGTTCTAGAAAGTAAATAAATTTTAGTGTTAGTTTTATGCAGTATTTTCATACAGGGTGTTAGGAAACCCTTTAAGGTACCCGTTAAGGTGTTGTTAGGTATCGATATCTGATTACAAAAATGTGGAAAAAAAGAAAAAAAAATTATAACCTAAAATATTTTTTCTGAAATGTCGAGAGAGAGCGTCGGCGTCGTCACAGATGCTAACTTATTACCAAACAAAAGACCCCCAAAAATACCAACGAAATTGGTGTTGTAGTTTTTATTTTATTCTCAAATTTAGGGAATTTCGGGGCAAAAAATGGTTGTTTCAAAATCCATTATTATTGTTTCTATCATGAATTTTCCAAATTTGATATTTTATTTGGGCATGTGATTGTGAACCCTCTATCACCCTTTAGGGTCGGACAGGGGTTTCTTAACACCCTGTATAAGTAACAGGTATCGTGGTGGATTCAATTAACGGATTTGTGAAATACCACTGTGACTTTTTCAAAGTTATATGCATTTTCTAAATTATTCTATTCTATTATCGTTGACAATTCGTGAAGGAATCATTCATTCTGTCTTTTTCAACAGTCAGTCTAAATTTAACTTTATTTACACTACAATAAAGCTGTTTTTAGTTTAAGTTGTAGCCTACCTGATTTACATTTATTTTAAACTATACTCTTTGCTATATAATGTTACGCTTCAAAATTGGCTTTGACGACCTCCGTGGTCGAGTGGCGTACGCACCGGTTTCAAGGTGTCGCTAGCTCTGAGGTCCCGGGTTCGATCCCCGGACGGGTCAATGTAGAAACCAACTTTTCTACATTGTCCCGGGTCTGGGTGTTTGTGGTACCTTCGTTGTTTCTGAATTCCATAACACAAGTGCTTCAGCTACTTACTTTGGGTTCAGAGCAATGTATGTGATATTGTCCGCATTTATTTATTTAAAATGAATAAATATAAACAGACTATAAACAAAAACTGAGAGATCGTCAATCTCTCTCCAACCCTTACCTGGAGTCTTCTCATCTCTCTCTTTCATCTGACTCTGACTGAGTTCTGTCTGTTCCTTCTCACTGTCAGACGTGTCTGATAGCTTTACTGTATCTATGTCCATCTGTTGCTCTGTATCTATGTCCATCTGTTGCTCTTGATCTAATGATTCCTGTAGAGAATGTTATGAGTTTTAATATTGGTTATAGAAAAGGTGGTTTTAGGTACAGAAAAAATAAAAATATTCAAAATGACTAAATTAGTATGTAAAATCTCTAGTATTAGTAAATAAACATAAATGAACTATTTTTTTTATATCAGATGACTTTTAGCAAATATATCGCGTAAAATACGCATAAGATAACTAATTTAGGCATATATGTATAATTTCGAAATGTCACATTCGGAAAACTCCTGTTAAGATAGTTTAAGCCGAGTGTAAATAAATGAAAGATGCGTAGCGGTTTGCAAGACTAACTTTTAAACTATCGCGCTGCATGTTTATAGTAACATTATGTAACGGGAATTAGCGCGTACATGTTTAAATACCTTTAGGCTAGTTTTTCGTCCGGGTTGCATCATCATCTCCCGAGCCTTTTCCCAACTATGTTGGGGTCGGCTACCAGTCTTACCCGATTCAGCTGAATTACCGTATTTTACATGGAGCGACTGCCTATCTGACCTCCACAACCCATATTACTGTTAAACACAGTATCCCATAGTAAGACTGGTTGTCAGATTTGACTTAACGACTGCCAAAGATCATAGTATGACAGCCGGGACCTACTGTTTAACGTGCTTTCCGAAACACGTCGTCCGGGTTACATAATATTACTATAAATAAAAGATGCTTTGAAAAAAAAAAACAAAAATTCGTTCGATGTTACAAAAGCGTTAGCTCACCTCAATTTGTTCCTCATTAGATTCTTCGCCATTCTTTAGCAGGACTTCTTCAGCCTTTGCCTTTTCGTCAAGAGGGCCATCGATTTCCGTCTTTTGAAAAAACAAGAATCAATTTAAATACAAAAACAAATAACGGAGGCACGTTTGCCGTCATTGATAATGAAGTTTTTTTTGACGCTTCCTAGCTTTAATTATAAGTTTTATGTTAGTGTCTATATATATAAAAATGAATCCCTTTTTCCCTTGGTTGCGGCATCACGCGTGAAAGGCTGGACCGATTTTGCTTATTCTTTTTTTGTTGTGTTTGTTATTGTCAGTAGAAGTTTCGTATTAAAGAAAAAATTGGAAAGTTGTACGGAAAATTAGGAAATTGAAGAATACTCAACCACCAAATTAAGTCATTCTGACTTTTGTTACGATAGTGATTTGTTGGATTCATCTCCGCCCCTAATAATACAAAGGCACCGGGAACGGAATCTAGGTATTCACGCGGGTGAAACCGCGGGGCACAGCTAGTATTACTATAAATAAAAGATGCTTTGAAAAAAAACAAAAAATCGTTTGATGTTAGAAAAGCGTTAGCTCACCTCAATTTGTTCCAAATTAGATTCTTCGCCATTCTTTAGCAGGACTTCTTCAGCCTTTGTCTCTTCGTCAATAGCGCCATCGATTTCCGTCTTTTGAAAAAACAAGAATCAACTTTAATACAAAAAAAATAACAGAGGCACGTTTGCCGTCATAGATTATGATGATTTTTTTGACGCTTCCTAGCTTTAATTATAAGTTTTATGTTAGTATCGTAATAGATTCAGTAATTTCATAGTTGTAAATTAAATCGAACGTTTATATGCGAAATAAATCTAGTTTTTTCGGATGACCTCGCGGTTTATTATGCTGCATGCAAAGCTATTAATTATGTCCATATAACACAGGTTTTATAAACGACTTCAAAAAAGGAGGAGGTACTCAATTCGACTGTTTTTATTGATTGACTGGGTTAACCGATTTTGATGATTCTTTTTTTATTTGAAAGCTGGTGCTGGTTTTTTTTTTGTTATTATTTCTTCATACAAATAATGACCAACTGTTATGTGTCAAGAACGTATTCTCTCAGCGGCTGGACCGTATAAGTTTTTAGAAACACTCACATTATCAACCTCCATTTCTCCTATCTTCTCTTCCGCTGTACTCTCCACGTTAGATATTGTGAACTGGAACTCATTCTCCTTGACGTCGGGCGAATCAATCTCTTTCTCTTGTTGTCTTACCGCGTCTGACTCTGTCGGGGCGTTGGAGTCGTCAGACTGGTAGGGTGATACTTGGTTGCTACTTTCTAGAATGGAAAAACATAAATATAATTAAAAAAAAGTGGATTAAAGTTCGTGAAATATTCTTGGCCATATAAATCTATACATCATTCAGCCAATCATAGTCCACTGCTGGACATAGGCCTCTCCCAATTTGCGCCACAACACCCGGTCCTTCGCCCTCCGCATCCAGTCCCCTCCAGCGACCTTTTTCAGGTCGTCAGTCCACCTGGCGGGGGGGCGTCCTACCTTACGCTTGCCGAGTCGCGGTCTCCATTCTAGGACTCGTCTGCTCCAGCGGCTATCGGTCCTTCGACAGACATGGCCAGCCCATTGCCACTTCAGCGAGCTAATTTTACGAGCTATGTCGGTTACCTTGGTTCTTTGTCGGATGACCTCATTACGAATTTTATCCTTCAAAGAGACTCCGAGCATAGCTCGCTCTATAGCCCGCTGCGCGACTTTAAATTTGTGGACTAGTCCAACCGTTGATGTCCACGTTTCGGCACCGTAAGTCATAACATACACATATAAATCTATACAAATAAATGAAATTGAAGTGTCTGTGTATAATTTCTAATTAACAGATTTTCACTAAATGCATTTGAAATTTTATTTATTTTAAAAAGGCGTTTGGTATTAACGAGGGTGAAGCAGTGGGGCACAGCTAGTAATAAATAAAAAAAGGAATGAAATGAGGACAACATCTCATACATTACTCTGAACCTAAAGTAAATAGGTAAATACGTGTTATGGGATCAGAGACAACGAAGGTACCACAAACACTCAAACCGAAGACAATGTAGAAGAGTAGCTTTCTACATAGTTTTCAAATAAAAAAAACCGCATCGTAATCGATCTATGCTTTTAAGAGCTATAATGCCACAGAAATTTACCTACATTTATAACACACGTCTTTTTACATCGGGGGTTAATAACAACCCTTAAGGATATAATAGGGCTTACCATAGTGATTATCATCATCATCATCGAACGCGTCCCCTTCATCATCTCTGACCCTCACAGACTCGGCCAGCAAGCCCAGACTGTCTGTCATCTATTGGAGGTCAGTATATATAATAAGGTTACATACCATAGTGATCATCATCATCATCATCGACCGCGTCACCCTCATCATCTCTGACCCTCACAGACTCGGCCAGCAAGCCCAGACTGTCTGTCATCTCTTGGAGGTCAGTAGTGTCTGGTGCCATAACGTTTGAGGAACTTGTTGTGGCTAGAAATATAATTAATATTAAATACATAAAATATGGAAAAGATTCAATGCCATTTATTTTGTACCACCTCTGAGGTATACCCTATCGATGACAAAATCACTTATACAGCACAGTATAACTCTTACAAAAAAATACCGACTTCAAAATAAGTTTTATATTTAATTTATTTCTTATGGATCCCGCTGTCAAAACTGGACCAAAATAAAATGGGACCACACAGGAAGCACCAACTTTTACCACCAATAAAAAAAAGAATCATCAAAATCGGTTCACACAGTCAAAATTTCTGTGGTAACAATCATAAAAAAAGAAATACAGTTGAATTGAGTACCTACTCCTTTTTTGAAGTCGGTTAAAAATAGCCTATTTTACTTGGGGCTAATTTAACATACTAATGGTGAAAGAATTTTAAATAAGATATCATTTGTTTTAATAAGTATGTTTTGGTAAAATCGGTAATAGTGCAAATTATGTTTTATACTAAAGCCAATATGGAAAGAGAATTAAACGTTATTACTAATTACGCAATTATCAACTTTGACAACATGTGTTTAAGTTCATTTTAGAATGACAAATATTACCGAAAAGGGCCTAAAAGTAATTTGAATGTGATGGAAACTGAACTATTAGTCATTGAATTAAGGTTCATAATCCCAAAGCACGTTTATTATTTCTTTAAAGTGGCTGATGTATAGTTACTATACTAATTAAATAAATAATTGCACAAATATGGCCAAAACATTATTTGTCAACAATATAATTACATATTGCATAAGTTGTAGTAGTCTAGCGGTTTACTTAACAGATTTTTGTGCACATGGTTGCAGGTTCGTTACCTAGTACAGGCAGGGTGATACATTGATTTTGTTTCATAAATGTAGCTTTCGTTAC
Source organism: Autographa pulchrina (assembly GCA_905475315.1). Classification (NCBI taxonomy): domain Eukaryota; kingdom Metazoa; phylum Arthropoda; class Insecta; order Lepidoptera; family Noctuidae; genus Autographa; species Autographa pulchrina. The sequence goes on along the minus strand of FR997790.1, from coordinate 4,395,873 downwards.
TAGTGTTCTTTGTAATGTTATACTCTTTTTTCCAAATAAAATAAATAATAATCATAATGAACAAGTGTGGTGATCAATGATTGTTCCTTTTCTACATGAGAAGAATGCCAGTGCCCAGCACTGAGACGTTTAAAGGCCGGTATTATTATATAAAACATACATAAAAAACTTCGCCCACTATTACATGGGACCTAAACATACCGGCGAAATGTGGGTGTACATTGGTACACCTCTGCCTAACCCTTCGGGGATACAGGCGTGATGGTATGTTATGTTTATAAAAAACTTAGATTTGTAACAAAAAGCTGAGCTTACATATACACTCCCTATCTTTAACTACGGAATCCTCTGCAAATATTCTCTCCATACCTTCTTCCACTGTTTCTTGAATAACTATATCTTTTATTGCCTTCTCTTTATCCAAAACAATAGCATCTTTTATTTCTTTTACTTTTTCATCCAATATTACAGTATCTTTTGTTCGTTCATCTTTTTCTTTATTGTCCAAAACAACACTTTCTTTTACTAGTTTGTCTTTTTCATCCAACACAACAGTATCTTTTAATTCCCTACCTTCCAATTGTTCAACCAGACCCTTTATATTTACATCAAACACATCTACATCTTCAGTCTTACCCATCATTTTGGGGCTAGCAGGTAACTGATCTAAATTGATTGACAACTCTGCATCTATATCAATAAATTCCTGAGAAGGTATTTCCAACATAACATCAGGATTGTGTAAGCCATGGGGTTTTTTAAGTATCGGAGAATCTTCTAGATCAATAACTTTTGAATTATCATTATTAGTTATTTCTTCTTCTTGTATATTTTTAACTGTATTAATAATATCTGGATTGACTTCAACAGGTGTACTTTCTGAAGTTTTTAGTGTTATATTAGATAATTCTTTATTTTTATCATCTATTTTAGTATCTTTCGTTAAATCCCCAGTTGATACTTCTGTTAGTATTTTTTCTTCTGATTTAGGATCAGTTTTTTCAGTAGTTGTTCGATCCTCGGCATCTAAGATTTTATCTTTTACTGTATTTTTAGTACTTTCCGATAGAATTGCTTTTTCGAATTTATCAAGAGCACTATTTTCAGTTTCACTAGATGGTACTACATCTAAGCTTGTACTAGGTGTTTTATCTACCTTTTCTTTAACTGCTTCATTCAAAATAGTTTGTATTTGATTAATATTATCATCCATTTTAATTTGCTCTTCAACAGATGATTTTACTACATCTAAATCAGTAGTTATTTCATTAGTTTTATCACATATTTTATTCTGGTCATCAACAACTGCATCATCTACATCCATGACTTGGTTTTCATCATCTTTGAGTAATTCTTCATCTATTTTATCTTGAATTCCATCATCTTTATGTAATTCATCATCTATTTTATCTTGATTTTGATCATTTATATCTTGGTTTTCATCGTCTTCCAACAACTTATCGCTTGTTTTGCCCTCATCATCAACAGATGGCCTATCGTCACCTATAATTTGATTCTCGTCATTTTTAGGTATATCTTTAACCATTTTTTTCGGATCATCAACAGATGGCCCAGCATCACCTTCAACTTGGTTTTTATCATCTTTGAGTAATTTATCATCTATTTTATCTTGATTTTCATCATCACCTAGAACTACATTTTCATCATCTTTAAGTAGTTTTTCTGCATTTACATCCTCTATATTATCCATTGAGACATCCATTTCTGGATCAGGTATTTTAGTTTCAGGACTGTTACTTACTTCTCCTTTATCATTATCATCCATTGGGACATCCAGTACTGGTTCGAGTTTCTTACTACTTAAAGAAATATCAACTATTTCTTGTAAGTCTTCATCTTTATCTTTATTTAAATCATCATCACTTATCATTTTATTTTTTTCTGTATCAGTACTACCAAGTTTATCACCTGTTTTTGGATCTTCCGATATCATCTTAATATCTACTTCTTGACTTAGATCTTTATTTACATCTTTTTCATCTTCCAGAACAACATTTTCTGTATCAGAAGCTTCTAGTATAACATCTTCCGTTTTGTCCATACTATCTTTATTAGGACTTTCTGCTGTATCTACTTTGGCTATTTCAGCATTAGTCTTATTATCTATGTTAACAGTATCTTCATTATTTTCAGTTTCTTGCAAAGGTGAGTTTATTTTATCAATTTCTTTATTATCTTTAATCACATCTGTTACATATTTATCTTTAGTATTTGTACCAGTTTCTTCTAGAACATTCTCATCAATAATTTCAGTATCTTTAGCTACATTTTTACTTTCTTCAGTGTTACTTGTATCATCTTGTAAGAGCTGTTCTTCTAACAGAATATCATCATTTACGGGAGATTTATCGTCATCATCATCGTCATCATCCCATTTTAATTCCATTTCGTCTGCATCCGTTATGTCTGCGGAGACATCCATTAGCGATTCTTCCTTCTTCTGAATCAAAGAGGTTTCATCGTCTATGGTACTAGAATCAGGTTGACTTATGGCTGTATGATCACCGCTTCCTTTGCCAGAATCCAAAAGTGGTTCCTGATTTTTTTTGTCTATGTTTATTAAGTTTTCAGTTACCTTTTCGACTTTATTATCACCGGATTCTTTGTCAATGTGTTCTTCTGTGATATTTGAAGGTGATTGAGGTATAATTTTGGACATGGCGCCAATAGTGTCTGAAGAAATTGTAGGAGTTATATCTTGAACTTCACTTACTGATCTTGTTTCAGTATTAAGGTTCACTAAGTCCTCGTTTAGAGCTGTTTCTTCGTCATTATTATTGCCCTTTTCCTCCGTAGCACTCATTGTGACCGAAATTCAATTTAAATAATCAGTAAATTCCGGGTATTTTGAAGTTTTCATTCACGATTTTTGTGTGAAACTCATTCAACAATAGCTACACGATTGTCCACTATATTTGTAATGAATGAATGGCAGTATCAAAGGTAATTGTTTTCTAAGAAGCAATATTATTGATGTAAAACAAATAACAATTCTGCACTCCGAACCGACAATAATGCATTTTATTTGACATTTAACTTCAAATCTGACAGGTCGCCATGTGTTGGAGTTGCCATAGTTTTGAAGTTGTTCTTCATTTTATTTCCAGAAAATTATTAATTCATGTTTGAATTTACATTATTTATAGAAATTGTGAATGAGGGAGAAAAATAAAAAATTGCTTTCATATTCCTTAAATTTCCTGAAAAAGGTCGCTGGAGGGGACTGGATGCGGAGGGCGGAGGACCGGGTGTTGTGGCGCAAATTGGGAGAGGCCTATGTCCAGCACCCAGCTGTGGACTATGATTGGCTGAATGATGATTCCTTAAATTTATAACCTATGGATTTTGCGTTTCATAACCTGAGTTTTATAGTTATGAGCCTATCTTGGACTTTCAAAATAGAGAAAACACATATATCTCTTTCAATTCCCTTGAAAGAAAAAACGTAATCGAGATATGGAACGCAACCATAAATATTTTGTTTGCTTTGATTGACTGCCGATTTCACTTGAAAATTTAACGAAATTATGTAAAATATCGTTTTCATTTAACGTGCTTCGAATAGGAACAAGCAAAACCATATATTTTTAAACCGAATAAAACGAATTTTAACAACGTATTTGTCTTGCAAACCAAAATTTCACCGCCGCAAATTACTCTCAAATAATTGGTGTTATAAGTGTTTGTGATCATAATTATTGTGTTTGATTCGCTATTTGTATTGCGAAATAGTATTTGTGCTCATTATTTAGTTTGTCGCATCGTTGACGTGCTCGGAAATCACAAGTGCTTATATTGGTTACGTACTGTTTTTCTGAAGAAAAGGAAAAAATAATGAATATGAATAACTTCTTATCGCCTCGTGCGATGGTTGGAGCCGCTATTGTGGGCATCGTTGGGGCTGCTGGCGTGTTTATTTACGAACAAATATATGCTGAGAAGAGGCGAGCTATGTTAGGTTAGTAAAAATGTTTTCAAAAACTCCTCAGACGAAAAAAAACTGTCTTGACAGCATTGTACTATAACGGAGTAGCTGTTTTTGTGTTAATTATGCAAATAAAATCATTTATTTAAATGCTTATATATTATAAGAGTTTTTATTACTATCACAATGCACTTGCAATGTCAAACAGGTTATATGTTTAAGTATTAAATGCAAAACCATGTATTCCTAAATATTTTTAGGTCGTCAAATGACACTAGATTTTAACGTATTTTGGTCTTATCAGTAGTCAAAGTCTATAAATATTATGTTATGACTTTTTGTTGTCTTGCTAAGTAATTTTAAGTACGACATTTCTATGAGTTATCAATACTTCACAGCCTTTTAGATTCAATTCAATCTCACTTCAGACTCAAGTATTTAAAAAGATAAATAATTTTTCTCTCATTTAATTATTTTAAATGTTCAACTTTCATTATTTTCAACAGGACTCTTATACAGGCAGTAAACATACATGTTTCCAATACTCAGAAGTTGTTCTGATACATAATTTACTTGGGCCCAATATGTACTAAAATAGTAAAAGTAATCTCTATGTTTGAGCACGCTAATCTCTGAAACAACCAGACAGATTTGATGAAATCCTTTTGCATTTGATAACCCATGTGTGATGAGCATGATCATTTGTTCTGTGTCTGGGTGTAATTTATCTATTTAACTAGCTGTACCTGGCATGCGTTGCAATGTTTTTTTTTCTACCTAACATCTGCCTACTACCTACCTACTACCTACCTTCCTACTACCTACCTGCCTACTACCTACCTACTACCACTTAGGGGTATGAAAAATAGATAGTAGCCGATTCTCAGACCTACTGAATATGCATATAAAATTTCATAAAAATCGGTCAAGCCGTTTCGGAGGAATATGGTAACTAACATTGTGATACGAGAATTTTATATATAAGATATGTATGTATTTAGAAGTGTATAAGTCTGTTTATCAGTTGTCTGGTTACCATAACACAAGCTCTGCTTAGCTTGGGATCAGATAACTGTGTGTGAGCTGTCCCGGAAAAAAAAATAATATGCTGGACCAACTACTGGGCGCACTGTATGTAATACTATGCACACCATCATCAACTTAATATTGCCATCAAATCAAAAGGAAGAAGAAGAACATTATGTATTTTATTCTGTATGTCACTATAATCAAAGCCTTTCTTATATTCATTATTCTTTTAATTTCAGTGAGAGAAGTAGCGAAACTAGACAAGCAGGTGACTTCCATGCGGTCAGAACTTGAGGCATTGAGAGAGTTACAGAAAGAAACGTAAGTTTTAATATCATCTTATTATTTTTATATCCTTTTCCCACCCCTCCTTTCCCTGCCTTACTCCAAATCTATTGATGTTGGCTTTTCTTCCATTCATTTTACTAAGCGTTATATCAGCATTCACTCAAAGCTCTACAAATATGATTCTTAATTCTTGATTGTTGTTGTACATCAGATGATATAGTGTACCTAGAAACAGAACTTACATCATCTCCCGAGCCTTTTCCCAACTATGTTGGGGTTGGCTGCCAGTCTTACTTGAGTACCGTATGTTACAGAGCGACTGCCTATCTGACCTCCACAACCCATTTTACTGGGGAACAGAGTATCCCATAGTAAGACTGGTTGTCAGAATTGACTTAACGACTGCCAAAGATCAACGTATGACAGTCGGGACCTACGGCTTAACGTGCTATCCGAGGCACGGAGGGGTCTCGGTATGTTTAGAAATGGTCACCCATCCACGGTTTAAACGCGGCGAGCGCGGCTTAACCTGTATTATCGGTCAAACTGTACGGCTTTTACTTAGCCCCCCTCCAACAACGGAAACAGAACTTACGTATATATATAGTATGAAAATACATGTATTCAAATGAGCTTCACTCAGAATTTGTACTATTACCACAAACCTTTCAAAATTCATTTATTTATTTAACACTAGCTGTGCCAGCGACTTCGTTCGCGTGGATGACGAAACTTATCAATGAATGACGAACTTATTACTATTGATTGTAGCGTGATGAAAAGTATACTATAACCTGCCCAGGAGTATGAAGAATAATTGTACCAAGTTTCATTAAAATCCGTCGAGTAGTTTTTGTTTCTATAAGGAACATACAGACAGACAGACAGACAGACAAACATTTTACTGATTGCATTTTTGGCATCAGTATCGATCACTAATCACCCCCTGATAATTATTTTGAAAATGTATTTCATGTACAAAATAGACCTCTCTACAGATTTATTATAAGTATAGCTAAAAGATACAAAGTTACTGTTATTAAAGGTACCTATATCTGTATATTATCTGTGTTCAAAGATTGAATTGTTGTAAATTAATTAACAAGTTTCCTCTCGCAGGTAACTAATGTTATAAGGAGTAACATAAGCTTCTTTAATTTAGAAATTGTATACTTCTAAAGGGGAACTAGACTCCAGCGGATATATTATATTACTTGCATGCATATTATATTAAAGTACATTGTCACTAGCAGTAAACAAACACATAGGTACCCCCCCCCCATATGTACATTACTTGCACTATATTATATTATAGTACATCGTTGCTGGTAGTACTGTCATACGTTGATCTTTGACAGTCGTTAAGTCAATTTTGAAAACTAGTCCGACTATGGGATACTGTGTTACCCAGTAAAATGTGCTGTGTGTCAGATAGGCAGTCACTCTGTAACATACGGTACTCAGCTGAATCCGGTAAGACTGGCAGCCAACCCCAACATATTTGGGAAAAGGTTAGGCAGATAATGATTGTTACTAGTAGTACATTAAATCTAGTAAATGAACTAGGTACTAAATACTTCTACCCCCATTTACCTAAATAAAACGAATACATAGTGCTACGCCCACCAGCAGAAACATCCGTCGCCTCAAACAGCGCCGCGTCCGCCGCGAGCGCGCCGCCAAGCCCGCGCCCGCCGGCGACGCGCGCGAGGTGCCCGAACAGAGCTATGCGTCGGATTCCGAGTACTTCACTGATTACCAGTCTGTTATGGGTGAGTGTTTTCATCATATTCATCATTTATTGGATACGATGGATTAATTATAGCATTTGTTACTTACCTTCTTGTTGTTTTTCACCTCATATTAATTTGTATGTTAGACAGCATTGTAATACCGAAGCACTCAAATCAGAATTTTGGGTCGGCATAAATCCAAAATCTGTAGAGTCTAAAATATAATAATAACAAACCCTAATGTCAAATATTTAACTTAAAACGTCGGTAAACCGTGTCCACTTTTTAATTTTGTAAGTTTCCCGACTTCAATGACGATGAATGAACAAAACTAGTTCCGAACATACATATGTACATGTTAAACTGCTTCACCGCGATCAGCTAAAAAAGAGAAAGAGGGTAATTCCGTCTTCATGTATCTACAAATGTCAATGGCAAACTCTTCAAGTGACTTTAACCATGTTTGTTACCAGGTACAGACGGCGACTTAGACAGCGAGGAATTCTACGACGTACCCACCGACGAAGACGATGACGACACGCTTCGGGAGTCGCTACGGAACGGACACGCCATCAGCGAACTACCTGACGAGGTAAACTATAGTATACCTAATACCTATAGAGGGTTAGTTTTCAATGACCAGCCAAAATTTGAAATAAGTATCTAGATATCGAACCTAAGGGTGCGTCCAAATCTGACGAACGAACAGCTCGCGCGTCGCGAGCATGGCGCGAGCGGCGCGCGCACGTTGGTGTACGGCGTTATGCGACTAATGCGTTGTGCGCCATGCTCGCAAGCATGGCGCGAGCTGTTCGTGTAGTGCTCGTTCGGTGTTCGTTCGTCAGATTTGGACGCATCCTAAGGTACATTTTTGAATATCATTGTCGCATGAAATAGCGTAGAATAATAGCATTCATTTTAAAATATCATAAAAACATAACATAAACTGTTATCGATTCTAAACCAGCTCTAAAAATTTGGACGGTCATTGAAAACGAACCCGTATAGGTGCAATAAATAATGCTCATCGCCCTTTGGAAGCAGACAGTTGGCTGCTTACAAAGATTTCCAAACACATGTACACACACACACACACACACACACATATAAAACATAGAACATAAAGTATACATATTTGTATTTATTGCTTATTTTCTTTATATACAGGATGCCCCAAAAACTACAGTAGAAGCACCGGCCACGACAGTTAAAAATGCGACCTAGCTGTGACAACAACACAGGTGAGTTTGTCTTATTAAGTGTTCTAAGATTTATATTAAAAATTGAATAGATTTTACAAATGTGAAATCTCATTAAATGAATAAATAGCATACTTCAAGCGTTTTTATTTTTGTTGTAATGAATTATGAATATTTTTTTCTGAATAAAACGTTTAATTTTGTTTAAATACTAAAGCAAAAAATCTGTGTTGAACAACGCAAAGAAAATTCACATAAGAGAAACCTCCATGTTTTTTTTTTTAATTAGACTAGAAAAAAACTGCACTGAAATAATAATAGAAAAAAAAGGAACAGAAAATATATGCTCGAATTGTAACACCCCTCTTTTTACGTCTGGGGTTAAAAACAAATTGTACTTTGCTTAAACCTTTACTCAATATAAAAAATACAAATAATATTAATTTTTTTTCCAGTGGAGTCCAGTAGCGGGTGTTAGCATTAGATAGTTGGGAAGGGAACCACCGTAGCTAGTTAGAATGGTTGCGAAGACTAAGCGAATACTTACGAGTTAACTGCGAAATATAGTTAAATATAATGTTATTGAGGTGGGTAAACGTTTAACTAGAAGTTTAAGATGAAAGTAACATCCGTGGTCGAGTGGCGTCCGCATCGGTTTTCAAGGTGTCGCCAGCTCTGAGGTACAATGTTCGATCCCCGGACGGGTCAAAGTTTATATATTGTCTCGGGTCTGGGTGTTTGTGGTACCTTCATTGTCTCTGCTTCCATAACACAAGTTTTATTTAAATCACTTATTTTGAGTTCAGAGCAATGTATGTGATGTTATTCACATTTTTGGTTTTTCTATACAGACAACCTCGCCTGTTTTCTTGTTGTTGAAAATTACAATTAAAACCTAAAGACAGAAATTGGTCATAATTTAAGTCACATGTAAAAATTGAATTTTTAGTAGAGAAAACTACCTAAAGATACATTAATAGTATTAATACAAATGCTCTCTAGTTAAACGTTTATTATAACCTGAATTCCAAGTAAAAACTTATTCCATTAATGTAATCAATTATAATCAATTACTTGATTTAAATTACATAAATTATGAGTAATATTCAATGAATTGATAAAACATTACTACTTAATTCATACTGTTGTTTTGTTAATCTAAATAAAGTACATAGTAGGTAAGTCAATGTGAATTTTATAGTAATTACTAATAAAATATCGTTTAGTCGACTATTAACCATTTCCCTGTCCCCGTGAGTCACATATGAACATTTCCATTGTTTAACTATTGTGTCTACTGGCGGGACAGTTAACCTGTTAAATATCATCTGTCTAGCCGTTACCCGCACTATGTTGTGGTCGGCTTCCAGTCTCACCTGATTCAGCTGAATACCGTATGTTACAGAGCGACTGCCTATCCGACCTCCACAACACATGTTACTGGGTAACACTATTAAATATACTAAAACTTAATGATACATCTGTTTTTATTAGCATGATAATTTTCTGATCAATAATTAATAGCAAGATAAATACTGCAATGGCGAGCAATATTGCTCTAAATTAGAGAAATATTGTTATCTATATTACTTATAATAAATCTGTAGAAGTGAAAATTCTGTACATTGAAAATATCAAAAAAATAAATGGCGGGGGGGTGTTACTAGACCGACAACGAAGCCAAAAGTGTGAAAAAAAAAATTGTCTGTCTGTCTGTTTGTTCAGGTATCACGCAAAAAGTACCGGTTCGATTACGATGAAACTCGGTATAATTATTCTTTATTATCCTGGGCACCACACTGGGTAGTTTTTATCCCGGAAAAGTATAAACAATAAAAAACAAACTTAATTTTGCGGTTAAAAACTCATTGATAAGTTTCGTCATCCACGCGAACGAAGTCGCAGGCACAGCTAGTTATTAATATGTTTAAAATATATTAATAGTCGACTAAACGAGTAAAATATAATTGGAAAATAACATGAATTTCAAATGACAATGTATTCATAATAAACTATTTTATCTTAGTTTAGTCTCCGAAGCTTTATTGAAGGGAATCTAAGCTTTATTTCTTTATTAGAATTTCATTTTAGATACACTTGACAATAGATTAAATTCCTAATTTTTACTTTTTTCTTTCATGTTGAGAAAACTACTATATGTAATGCATTTAGTAAGTCCAGACTTGGAACAATTATGCAACACATAAATTAGATATTTTTTAAATTTTAAAATGGCGTCGAACATGCGCCTTTCTGAATTGACATAATAGAGAACAGAAATGTAAAAAGAAACCGACTTCAATTTAATTTAAATGGGGCTACCTCTAAGGTATTTTTCATGGACAACAAAAATATTTTTCTAAATTGATGATGTTTCGGAGATGTCGAGTAACAAACGCACAAAAACATGGCATTCGTTCAAAATCTACCGTATGCATATTACAGAGGTAAAGAACCTAAGAATCTATTCAATGTGGTTGCTTTAAGACTTATTTAAATGTTAATTTTTATCTTCGCACAAAATCTGATATCTTTAATTTTTAATCTAATGTCAAGTGTAACTATAATACTATATCTCGTAACATATAGCAGTATAGTTGGTGCTATTGCCAATATGTACAGTTTAATATTATATAGGTTCCTTAACTATAATACTACTCAAAGGAAAATTAATATTAACACCTTAACAGACATTTTGGAACTGGTTAGAAACCTATATTGTATCAAACTTTGTATAAAAACTATGTAAGGTATACTTACTTTAGCAAGCACTCATTGACGATAAAACTCTGGAAATAATTTAGGCATTTTAAACCTTATTTAAATATTGTAAAGACTCATTTTTGCACACTACGCACACATGATTATTTTCTTTTACTTTGACTTGCCTTTTCCCGCACTATGATGTGGTCGGCTACCAGTCTCACCGGATTCAGCTGAATACCGTATGTTACGGAGCGACTGCCTTTCTGACCTCCACAACTTTTTTACTAGGTAATATTATCCCTTGCTTCATAACATTTAAAATGAGTCATATTTCTATTAGAGTTAACCTTAAAATGCCTAATTAATATTTTCTGTATTCTCTTAGTAAAAGAGATTCTCTAATTAATACAATTAAAAAAAAATAGAAAAAAAAAGTTAATTTATTTAAAAAATAATCAAGGATTGACATATTAAAATCTTATGTAATGTCTCAGTGCTATACTTCATAGAATAACCTTATTTTTGGCAGTCGGTTAAAAAGGAATGATTTGATAGTCGCATAGTTAAACGCAAGTCAGTTTTAAGTGTCATGCTGTCTCTATCTTCTTAAGGTGTGTAGTAGCGACAGATATATTTAGGTTCGTCGTATATTTAAGTGAACCTAAAATTTTAATGTCAGATTAGGATTATTTGCAAACATATGTTGAATATAGATTTTTTATTTATAATTCAATACTTAAAATTGAGTTTCATTTGAGTGTGCGACTATCAAAGTTTAATGAAAATGAAATGGAGTTAGGAATTGTATAATTTTATAATAACGCAATATATTTTAAAACCATTTATTTAGTAAAACTGTTTGCTTATTTATACCTATAACATAATTTGCTAGTAAAATTGAAGAAACTCAATATGTAAGGGTGTGTCTACATCTGACGAACGAACACCGAACGAGCATTACAGTAAAACCTCGAGAGCATGCCGCGAACGCACTAGTGTCAATAACGCTGTCTGCCAGACGTGCAGAGCAGCTCGCGAGCTGTTACTGTAATGCTCGTTCAGTGTTCGTTCGGTGTTCGTTCGTCAGATGTGGACACTTCCTAACAGAAAATGTATATGTATATTAATATTTTGCGTTATTTTAATAATATTATATTGTAAAATAATAAACATGTTTACTGTTTTGTTGGTATGTTAATGTAATTTTTTTGTAAAGGGTTACTGTTTTCGGTAGTTTTTGTTAATTGTAAACGCACAAAAGGTGAGGTCGCTATATTATACTAACTACTGCACCAATTCGGATGGAATTTAGCACAGAGATAGTTTGTAAACGGGAATAAAAAATATGATTTTTACCTACCTAATAAATCTATAAGAATCAAGACGAATTCAAATTTTATGTAACTCTAAAAGTTCTGGAATTGTTTTATTTATCGAAAACCCGCGTGACTCTTATCAGGAAATTTAAAAAAAAACTTTCCGTAACAACCATACTCGTACTTCAAGGAATATTGTAAAAAAAGAATTAGCGAAATCGGCTCTCAAGATTTGCGCTTAGCAACACAACATCGATTCATTTTTATGTTGAAGTTGTGACGTAGCGATTTTACCTGTTAATAATAATGTAAATAACATGACACGGATTATGTATAATGTTAATTGTCAAGCCATGTAACTACAATGCATTTATTATAGTTGACGGTTTAAATATTGAAGTATGTATTACATTAAAAACGCATTTATAAACAATAATTCGTTAGGCTAGTGGCTCTAAGCGCGACTGCTACGCTAGAGGTCTTGGGTTCGATTCCCAAGTCGACCAAGGTGTTCTATGAAATTCTCAGTAGCGAGTAGGAGTTTGGATTTGTGTCCGGTTAGTGGCAATAGGCTCGCCCCCTATTACATGGGACCTAAACATACCGGCGAACTGTGGGTGTACATTGGTACACCTCTGCCTAACCCTTCGGGGATACACGCGTGATGGTATATTCATTCTTATTATTACATTTTTAAATACAGTATGCGATAATTTTCGGCCTTTTCCAAAGCTATGTTGTGGTAGGCTTCCGGTCTCACCGGATTCAGCTGAATACCGTATGTTACAGAGCGACTGCCTATCTGACCTCCACAACACATTTACTGGGTAACACAGTATCCCGTAGTAAGACTGGTTGTCAGAATTGTAATGACTTAACCACTGTCAAAATTAAGTAGTAAGTTTATTAGTGCGATTTTAATGTAATATGTAATTCAATGAATTAAATTAAATATATTTTTCAAATTTATTTTTGTAACAAATCTCAGATCTGGGCTTTAAATATTCTGTTATATTTTTTATAAAGAGCATTTTGTTTGACTGGGTATATTGTTATATTTCAATTGAAATAATAGTTTAATAGTTAAATAAATCACTTTTTAAGTTATTAAATATTACCTAAATGCAACTAAAGCTCACTATTTTGCTCAAACACTCGTTTTTACAATCAACTAATATTCTTTGAGAATAAATATTGTCATATGCTTTATATTTACTTATTTATGTAAATATGTAATAATGTATTCTGTTACTAAATTCTTTTAAGTTGCTCAAAAGCTTTTTCGCTTCACGCGTCTCAAGAAAATTTAGTTGAATACTACATACATACATACATATAATCACGCCTGTTTCCCGTAGGGGTAGGTAGAGACCACTTCTTTCCACTTGCTACGATCCTTACATACTTGTTTCGCTTTGTCCACTTTCATTATTCCCTTCATACATGCTCTTAATAAATATAATGTTAATTTACATTTAAAATATCTGAATAGTAAATTAATTTTGCAATTCTTTGAGCATTCTAAAAACACTATAATTACAAGCTATGTTGCAGCTTTCATTCCAGTTGCATTAATTTATTTTTATATTAACTTGACTCTCCAAAGATGTTGTTTGTTAAAAATACTCTAAAAGTTAATATTTCTGTATTGTTATACTTCTTTTCAAATATAGAAACTAAATGAATTAAATACCTAATAAGAGTAGAAACGATATTTAAAATAATAGTCTAAATCAATAAAAAGTAGAAATCAGAGCAAGAATTGAAGCGAATGAAATATGAATTGACAACCAAATGTACTTCAATTATTAATTGAATTGTAATATTCAATTTAACTGTAATCAGCTTGTAAATCAATTAAATTGAATATATGTATACTAAATGTAATGCAGTACTCAAAGTTGTTAATAGTTGTAGACATTTTGGGATAACCATATGGTGTTTATTTTGTTATATAAATAAAATAAATATAATTTAAATGGGATTTTGTTTTATTTCACTTTTTAGCACTCTAGATAAAAGCTCACAATTTTAAAAATGTTTAGGTATTTTTTACCTACCTTCCTAAAGGTGCGTCCACATCTGACGAACGAACATTAGGGAGCGTCCACATCTGACGAACGAGCATTACACGAGCCGCTCGTGAGCAGCTCGCGCACGTCTGTCAGACGGCGTAATTGACACTAGTGCGTTCGCGGCATGCTCGCGAGCCGCCGTGTAATGCTCGTTCGTCAGATGTGGACGCACCCTTACACGAGCGGCTCGCGTGCTGCTCGTGTTATGCTTGTTCGTCAGATGTGGACACACCCTAACATAAGTCGTTTTTAGGTGAGGTTTAAATAAATTTAGTCTCAAAAAAGACAACATGGTCACTTACATGAGAACATAGTTACACAAAAACAATTCTGTTCGTTGTCACACTAACGTAACACATTCACAACAAACAATATTGTAACACTTAATTAGCGATAATATACTGAGCTAGTTTCTTTTGAACACATTAAATGAGTTACACTGAATGTTTGAGGGTATTTTGTTATAAATCTGTGCTCCTTCAAACGTGATCATCAACTTGCCATAATCTGTTCGGGGCGGTAGAACGAGAAAACTAGCTCGGCGCGTATTACGGTTGGTGGTGAATTGTTTATGTGTAGTTTAAGATATATAGTGAGGACATTCCTATTTATATGTATATATATATAATATAATATTCCGGGACATCTCACACACGTTTATCTGATCCCAAGCTAAGCAGAGCTTGTGTTATGGTAACCAGACAACTGATAAACATACTTATATATTTCTAAATACACACATATTATAGATGAATTACACCCAGACAGAACAAATGATATGTGCACATAAAGATTTGTCCTGGGTGGGAATCCAGCCTACGACCTCCGGTATAGTAGTCAGGGTCACTAACCACTAGACCAACAGGGCCGTCAATATTATATAATTTTAAATGTTTTATGAATAAAAATGCAAACATTGTTCATGTAGGTACATTTTTCTTATACTTACTCATTATTTTTGTTTCTTCGTTTATTTTTTTAGTAGGTGTGTGAAAGTGATAATTAAAAAGTAAGTAACTACTTAATACTATAATCCAGCCTATAAACGTCCCACTGCTGGGCACAGGCCTCTTCCCATATAGATGCTCAATTGGCGATTTCGAATCCCAAATTTTTGGAATCCAGGTTTCCTCACAATGTTTTCCTTCATCGTTTGTCAGAAGTGTCTTAGAATAATTAATAAAGTACATATAACTTTGAAAAAGCCACATTGGTACTTGCCTGGGTTTGAACCTGCAACCTTGTGCAAGTAACTACTTAATTTAATTTAATAAAAAACAATATATTGTATATATTTAGCATTTATTTATCTAAATACACCGATATAAAGAATCTAAGTTTATTTCGATCCTAAAAATATTAATACTGAAAATACATTTATCTCTGTCGAATATTAAACTAAAAGTTTAAATTAACTTAAGAAAATTATTTCCAAATTATCTTACATAACAATTACAAAATCGATCATTTTCACATTCAACATTCTATAATATATACATATATATACTATGTTATGATGTTTGTGTCAATTTAATTCCCAAATTGTTAAATTAGTTGTGTGTTATATGTGACGTCATGAGACATTTTTAATCAATGTATTATAGTTAGTTCTCATAATCATCCGCGAGCCTTTTCCCAACTATGTTGGGGTCGGCTTCCAGTCTTACCAGATTCAGATCTGACCTCCACAACCCATTTTACTGGGAAACACAGTATCCCATAGTAAGACTGGTTGTCAGAATTGTCTTAACGACTGCCAAAGATCTATGTATGACAGCCGGGACCTACTGTTTAACGTACTTTCCGAAACACGGAGGGGTCTCGGTATGTTATAAATGGTCACCCATCCACGGACCAACCGCGGCGAGCGCGGCTTAACCTGTATTATCGGTCAAGCCGTACGGCTTTAGGAGCCACGAGACACTCTAAAAAAAAAAAATTTGAAAGTTTTATATAATGAATAATTTTAGCGTCCCTATAATATTATCCCTTATTTCCTTACATGCAGGACAGTTTTATTTTAGATAGGATTGACACAAAATCATAACACACGTTATCAACTGAGGTTAAAGCAAGCTTAAATAATAAGACTTAAAACTAAAACAGTATATAATTAAAGAAATCTATTCTCTACTAATTTCAAACTGTTTTTAAAACTCTGTTTTTTCATACTGTCCCTGTTTTTTCTTTTGACATTTCAATATTACCTATCTAGAGAAACAACTGCTAAATCAAAACAATTATTTTCAACAATATTAAAACGGTTTATATTTCAATTTTGTATAAATCATCTTATTGTATAAAATGTAACATAAATAGTTGTATATTTAATTCTAAACAATCTCACTTTGCAACATGTAGATATAAACTACATAATTTATTTCAGATCTAAATCTTGTTTAATGCTATATCAATAATGTACCTACCCTCATTTTTAACCGACTTCAAAAATGAGGACGTTCTCCTATCTTAAACCGACTTCAAAATAGGAGGAGGTTCTATGATCGACTGTAGGTTTTTAAAGTAAACTTAATATAGCATTTCATTTGAGCGAGGCCTGTTTGTTACGCATTCACGGTTAAACTGCAGGAATAATTTTTGTGAAACTTTGTATGGGGCAACCCGGAAGACCTTTTTTGCGATTCCCACTTGCCACACATATATGTTAATTTTTGTCACTGGCAAACAATTAATGCAGTTTTCTCTATCTACTATTCCCATAAAAAAGGAACCATTTATCGACACAAGTATTTTCCTACTAAACCTAAACGGTCACCATCACTTAGAATACTTAATTAAATGTTATGAAAGATATTTAGCTTTAATTCCGCTACCAAAATCCAAGCTTGGAAGCAGGATGCAGTAACACCCTCCCGCCCTCATGCAGCGCATGCAGGAAAGCGAGAGGGCGGGAGGGTGGGATTTTGGTAGCGGAATTAAAACTAAATATCTTTCATAACATTTAATGTCATGGATTTCCGTAAAGTAACGCCTGATTCTATAACTTAAATACTTAATTAATTAAATATTAAGATTTCCTAATATGGCCTTCTGTCTATAATGATAATATTAACTAACTAATCGCACAAAATGATTGTTAGTACTACGTAAAGAAGGTTCACTTCAAAAAGCGACCTTAGCCGCCTCATAATAAAGTACAATTTAGCTTGCATAAGCTTTGAATGCCTAAACATTGCCGCTCTCTTTTAATGGTTGATTTACATCAAACGAGCGAATGCTCATTCTATCCCCACTCTTGTTTGAAATTCTAATATAATTTGGTACGGTTTTTTTTTGGAGATCTTTGCAGTTAGCCTGAGCGCAGGCTTTGACTGCTTCACCGGACTTTTGGCGAGGACCTTAAGGCCAGAGCAATAGGAAAAACTAACTACGTCAGAAACGTGACTAAGGGCACCCCCTGCGGGGTTCGGACCTCGACTTAGTGCAAATTTGGTAGGGTGGGGGATAGAATGAGCATTCGCTCGTTTGGTCTAAATCGGCCTTAACTATCGCATTAGGGTTGTAGACTTGTAACATAACTATATAATAATAGAATATCGCGTTCAGCGGCTACAAATTATTTGAATAAAAAATATTAAAATGTACTGTAGACGAATAATGTATTCTATGTTACTAACTCTAGCTTATTTATTGGGGTTTTCAGTATGTATCAATAAATATTTAAAATGTAAAAATAAATGTAAAATTATATCTTGTTTTTATATTTTGAAAGATACTCTTTCTGTCACTTCATTTATTTTCCAATAACAAAAGCAACTTAAATTTTTAGATTCAGCTTTCTTTCATTTTATCTTTTTCATTATAAAAAACGCATTTTTTTTATTTTAATATACTGTAAGAAAAGTGAATCTAAAAATTTATTGAAAATTAATAAATTCTAAATTATGATTAACTTCATTATAGCAATATATGTATATACTTATATAAACTTTTAAACTATCACGCTGCAAAAAAGGTATTTATGCATGTACGCACTTATTCTCGTGAATTATATTACTATAAATAAATATATATTTATGCTATAACTTGTGCGTTTTTATATAACATAATTGTAATTAATTTATCTACCAATAAAATATAATTTTATACGATAGAAGAGTTCATGCAATATAAAACTAATGTATTTGATTATCTATAAAATAAATAATATACCTACATAATGTAATTTAATAATTAATCTAATAATCATAATATGTTAAAATAATAATAGCTTGACATTTTGATATGTAAAAGAATAGTATGTTATTTCCTTTATATAAAATTGTAAATATTTGCATGCCTAATACAGGCAGAATATGGCTCGAACTGTGCATCATTGTTAAATCTGGTACTACCTGTCTTCTGTGCAAATAAATGTTTCTTTCTTTCTTTCTTTCTTTCTTACTAAATAAAAAATCATTTAAAAGCGTTTTTTTGTCATGAATATTGTAAAACATTATGGCTAAGTTGACGAGCAAACTTAATTAGCGCTTGCTTATTTTTTTAAGTAAACCTCTTAATTTAAGTACGCCCATAGTAACATTTTGTTTTTCGGTGTTAGCCCATTTAAATATTATGTGTAATTCAATAATTTAGTTCCTCTGCATATTTAGTCTATGTTAATTCAGTATAGCTATTAAACAATAAAATTCCATTTACTATAGTATACTGAAGGTCTACTTATATTTAAGACGCTCTTAAAAGTCTATCTGTCGCTACTATATACCTTAAACTGATAGAGACAGCATGAGTCTCAACAACGACTTAAATCTAAGTACCGTTTAAGTATACTGTTATAAACGTCATTCGTCAATTAAATATTCTTTCTGTGGATGTATTATTTTCTTTTACTTATACTAAGCAACATCAATTAATTTGATTAACAGATAATAATCTATATTTTTTATCTAAATATTTTTAAAATTTGTTTTGAAGACAGAGTAGGATAGATGACTGGATATAGAAAGAAATCTATTACCCTGTCAGTTTTATAATACAGGGTGTTAAGAAAACCCTGTCCGATCCGTGAAGGTGTTGTTAGGTATCGACATCTGATTACAAAAAAAAGTTAAAAAAAAATTGGAAAAAAAAAAAATAATCGATTTTTTTTTTTTTCTCAAAAAGCGAGAGATTGTCCGCCTCGTCACAGGCGCTGCCAAATGATCAAAGAAAAGGCCTCCCAAAATTCCGACGAAAATAGTGTTGTAATCTTTGATTTAATCGCATATTTATGAAAAAAAGTGGTTAATTCAAAGTTAATTATTATTGTTACTATCATGAATATTTCAAATTTAATATTTTATTTGGGCTTGTGATTGTGATTGTGAAGCCTATATCAGCCTTTCGGGTCGGACAGGGTTTTCTTAACACTTTGTATAAGACACGTATTTTTTGCTATTACTAATTAAAAAAAAAAAACTAAGTGGATAAAGAGAATCTTAGTACAGGATTCAAGAAAGAGATCCACGACACATGCTTTCCACCTGTTTGGTAAGCACTGAATCGACTGCGAACCCAGGTAGGCCGCTGTAAACACATCCTCGCAAAATGGGGAATAATCGATCCCCTTCTTACCGAATGCGAATGTGGAGCTCCCAACCAGACCATGCCTCACTTGTTAAATTGGTCAAATTGTCCGTACACCTGCACTCTGGATGACTTAAAGCACGCTAACGATGCTGCCATTAATATCGCAACTTACTGGGCCAATGCAATCTAATTTAAATTACCCTCAACACGAAAAGAAGAAGAAGAACTACAGGAGACCTCTAATGACGTCAATGTTTTGCACAAAATGTACAAAAATAGTGACGTCACACTATAGGACATATTTTAGTTTTTGGTTACATACAAAATGAAATAAAAAAGTGTCTAACGTTTAGAAATTATCTATAAAACTGAAATTAAAAATAAATAGTCTATCTAGCCTATTTGTCATGATTACTAAGTTAGGTACACATATTTCTAGGAACTTATGTTTTTAGACAAAAATCTTTTATACCTAGCTATTTAATAAGCAATGCAAAAATTACTTATACTAAACACATAATATTTAAATACACAAATAACAATAAAATATCTCTTAACATTAAATTAAATATACGCTGAACAGTTTTACTTAAACTTCATTTTTCATGGACAACATCACATACATTGCTCTGAACCCAAAGTAACTAAAGCACTTGAGTTATGGAATTCGGAAACAACGAAGGTACCACAAACACCCAGACCCGAGACAATGTAGAAAAGTCGTTTTCTACATTGAGCCGCCCGAGTAAAAAGATAAAAATATTTAAAAAGGTTCAGCCGTTCTCGAGATTTTCTCAGCATTTTTAACAGACTTCCAAAAAGATAAGTTTCTTTTGATATAAGATTGTAATCATTAGTTCAACGTTTATTTAATTTAGTGCTAAGATATTACTAGACATAATGTTTTACACAATTAGGTTATTTTGTTTTTAATTCTAGTACTTAGCATAAACGGGGTAAATCTCACTGAAACATTTGTCAATAATTATAATTTATTGCTTACTGAAGCGTTGGACATTTTGAATTAATGTATTTATATAATAACTTGGCTATATAAATTCAGATTTTATAGACACGCACTTACGGTATGAGCTAATTGTCAAATATAATTTTAGGTTTAATTAAATAAATAAAATAATAAATAAATGCGGACAACATCACATACATTGTTCTGAACCCAAAGTAGCTAAAAGCACTTGTGTTATGGAAATCAGATACAACGAAGGTACCACAAACACCCAGACCCGAGGCAATGTAGAAAAGTGATTTTCTACATTGACCCGTCCGGGGATCGAACCCGGGACCTCGGAACTAGCGACACCTTGAAACCGGTGCGTACTCCACTCAACCACGGAGGTCGTCGTAATATGAATTAAAAAAGTTAACTTTTTATTTTTTATTTAACTTTCACTTAAGTTCTATTTGAAGACCACGGGGTTGTTTGTAAGTAAATAATATTTTGATATACAAAAAATATTTATTATAGTATAATAGCTAGCAGATATTAATAAATATGTAATTAATTTTCAATTGAACTGTCTGTAGATATAATTTGCTGAATATAACCACTAAATTAATTTCGTTGTCTATTTGAATTAGGTCTTAAACTGTAATTATGGTTGTAAAACTAAACTGCTATATTCAATTGAAATATTATGAAAATATCTATAAAAAATCATGATGGTTTTTAAAATCCTGAACATATTTCATTATATTTATATAACCATTATATTTATACTAGCTGTGCCCCGCGGTTCCACCCGCGTGAATGACAATTCATACACTATCTTTATAAATTATAGTCTATGTGTTATTCCGATGTATAAGCTACAGTATTTTAAAGTTTTATTAAATCCATTCAGTAGTTTTTGCGTGAAAGAGTAACAAACATCCATACATCCAAACAAATTTTCGCATTTATAATATTAATAAGGATATGCTTTAAGACTTTAATTAGTTTATCTGATGTGACAATTAGCTCCCTTACCGTATATGTAGTTAAAAACATAAAATTCGCTATTAACTAAA
Source organism: Autographa pulchrina (assembly GCA_905475315.1). Taxonomy (NCBI): domain Eukaryota; kingdom Metazoa; phylum Arthropoda; class Insecta; order Lepidoptera; family Noctuidae; genus Autographa; species Autographa pulchrina. The sequence continues at coordinate 4,374,024 of FR997790.1, read as the reverse complement.
TAAACATTTGTACTCTTAATTCAAAATAGGCTTCCTCGATAATTATTTTATTTATTGTAAACATTTTTATACCAATAATATATACATATTATTATATACAAAAATTTGCTTCATTTGAAATATTCTCAAAAAATCCGAATCTAAAATTCATTATCATCATCAGCCGGAAGACGTCCACTGCTGAACAAAGGCCTCCCCCCTAATCCTCCTAATCTAAAATTACTTCTCACTAATTTTAATATTAAAACTACTACAGCGAAACAGACAAATTGTCTAAATTTAGATAGTACTTAAATACATAGCCATCTTTATCAAAGACAAGAAAAAAAGGATGAAAACTTGCGCTCAAAAACAAGCTTAAAAAAAGCTGCCTTTTTAGGCAACTTTGAATTTTGCAATAAGGATGACAATTGCTTTTTTCTTTTACTAACTTGTCGTCCCACCGCTGGACAAAGGTTTCCCCAGAGTCCATAGTTTTCTAACCCTGCCCACTCAAGCCAGTGACAGAACATATTTAATTGATATTATTACATTACACATGGCCTTCAGTATTAATTAATTCATGTCATTTATTAAAAAAAAAACTATTACCTCTGATTACTAAGACGCGATTTATCTTTAAAACGCCCTTTTTTGTATATCTGTCTCTATATTATACCTTAAAAAGAGAGAGACAACACGACACAATAGCGACTTTTTACTTTCGTACTCTTTATCATTTTTTTGGGTCTTTAGTAATGATAAAAAAATCTCTTACATTCTATACACATAATTTAAGCCATTTAAGACATTCATATATTAAAAACCATCGAATTACTTACAAAAATATTAAAGCAACAAGTAAAACTGCAATTCTACTTATGTACAATTGAAATTCAATCTTATTCCTTTAACATAAGACTGCTATTCTACTAAGTACCCACTACAGAATTGTTGACACCACATTTAACACAGACAATATTTAAAATGGCCGCTATATAATTAGGTATTATTTATTAAAGTTACTAATTACTGGAAGGCCGATATCCAAATTATTAACCTCTGTCAAAATAAAATCTTTACCACTATTGGTTATTTTTGTCCAACCAATCATATTCGTCTGCCTCGTCTTTCCCCGCACTATGTTGTGGTCGGCTTCCAGTCTCACCGACAGCTGAACACCGTATGTTACAGAGCGACTGCCTAACTGACCTCCACAACACATGTTACTGGGAAACACATTACTAGTCTTAAATTTAACAGCTTTTTAAGTAACCGGGGGTAGTTTATTTTAAACTAATTGCGGCCATTTACATTTATAAGCCATTACTTTTCCGTATTTGAAAGAGATAATGCTATATACATAATAATAATAATATTCCGGGACACCTCACACACGGATATCTGATCCCAAGCTAAGCAGAGCTTGTGTTATGGTAACCAGACAACTGATAAACATACTCATATGAGTATATATATCTAAATACATACATATCATAGATAAATTACACCCAGACACAGAACAAATGATCGTGCTCATCACACAAAGATTTGTCCTGGGTGGGAATCGAAACCACGACCTTTGGTATAGCAGTCAGGGTCACTAACCACTAGACCAACAAGCCCCCTAATAGCCCAGGCCCCATAATACATGTATAGTTCTATCCCTTTCTATAAAACTTAGTACTAAAATGATCTAAGTTAGGTTTTAATCTAGTATACTTATCTATAAGCGTCTGTAATATTGGGGTTTTTAATGCTGCCACTGTTGTCTTAATATCCTGCTTTTAAATGTTGATTACTGAATATCTTGTGCAATTATCTGGAAATAAAAATAAATAGTTTACCATTTACATACAAAGTTGCTACGACAGAGGGGCTTTTCTTTAAACTGCCTATACTAGATACCATTTTCAAGCTCTGTACCAAAAATCAATTATTTTGGGTTGCGTTTTATTCTAATTTTTAAGCTATTTAATTTGTTTGAAAAAAATATTTTCTCATTTTTGGCGCTTTTAATTTTTATACCGTATCGAATTAATACTAAACACGTATAGTATACGTAGTGTAATTTAATGCCCCTCTGTCATATCAATTCTGTATAATTTGCGTTTCGTTTTTCTTTATACATGCTTCGAATAGAGTGTGAATATAACTAAACATGTAAACATACAAGTTATAGGAAAAACAGCTGTAATACATATAAGGTTTAATTTGCGTTACAAATTAATATTTTGACAACTTTTTCAATAGTACTATTAAGTCCAAAGTTAACTTTTTTCCCATTAGCATAAAGTTTTTTATTATTTAAGTGGTAATAACATCAATAGGCAAATATAAATTACAAGTAAATAAAGATTATTTTAATGTGATTATCACATTAAAATAAACTTTATTTATACTAGCATAAATATTATGTTCCTTGGACACCAATTGACACAAGAAAAAATTGACTTGCAGTACTAATAACTCTAAATGAACTTTATTCACACTAGCATAAAATTGATATTTGTTTGTAATGACATAAATTAACTTAGTCTAAAATGAAAGTTATCTACAAGTACTTATAAAGTCAATGTTAGTTTACTTACTTTATATGTTATTTAGAATAGTAACACGGGGCAGCATCCGTGCTACTATTCCTCCTCCTGCTAGGTGTCTTGCGGCGCGCAGTACAGGGTAGGCTGACGGTGTACACCTAGGGATCAAAGGCAATTGAGCATATTTAGTAGAGTTGTGGAGGTCAGATAGGCAGTCGCTCTGTAAAATACGGTATTCAGCTGAATCCAATGAGATTGGAAGATAATAATGGGACCAGAAACCCTCGCAGGTGTCATTGAAAGAAAGAAAGAAAGAAAGAAAAAGTAGTACATAAATAATATCAGACAGCAAATACACAAGGAAGGAGAAAATAAATGATAAAGAGAAAAAAAAATAAAAAAAAAAAAAACAGTAGACAAAAAAAATACTACAAAAGATTCAGGTAGCAGGTTGCAGGTTCGAAATATTTTAAAGTTATAGGTAAGATGAGGAAAGTATCGCGAGGAAACCTGTATTCAAACAATCTGAAATGGCTTAGAGTGAGCAAGCGACGCGCAATAAATGCTCGCTCCTTCTTATTATGGGAAGAGACCTGTGGTATTATTATATGTATGCTGCAAGGTGGCTCACCAGTATATCTGCTGGTCTCACTCGCGTCAGGATGGTCGGGGTCGGGCGGCGGGGCGCGTGGTAAGGCCTCGTCAGCGCCTGGGAGGCAAGTCTCTACCATTGCCTCGAGGCAGTTCACAAATAACTCGCTGCTTTCTGCTGTGCACTGGTTCTGTGTAGGCAGAAATACGAGAGAAGACTATAGACCCAAATGGACGGAAAGTACAAATAACTTAAATAGTAATATGCTTTAAAAAAATTAATTAGCTTCAAATTACTCGCGAAGACGAATGAACCATGAGCCCAAACACGATGGGATTGCGTTGTTTTGTGACAAATTTCCCATTTCTCTTCTGGCGACATCATCAGGACAGCTCCAAAGTACTAGAATATTGTATGTCAATCACATGTCTAAAAGTGGTTCTAATTGAGCTTGCAAGATCTTAACAAATATACATACTTACAAACATAAATTATTGTTTTGAAGTTGATTGTTCATACTGATCGCATAAGCATTTCAGGTCAACTCATAATCACAATTTTGCTAAGAGTATGGATGTTGAAGCTAAACAATTATTTGTATGATAATTTTGTTCTTACCTTTGTGAAGGGCCCCGCGAACCGCCATAGTCCGCCGAAGCCGCAGCTCTGCATGTAGTGCAACTGCTGCTGGCTCGCGTCTTCACTCGCTATCATATTCTACACATAGACACACATCGATCAACAGAAACACAAATAAGAGAGCGAGAGTTTTAACATAAAAATAAAATATATCGGTATCAGTACATATTGTAGGTGTTGGACAGAGAAAAACGGGTTAAGGGCCAAGTTTTTCCACGACAAATAACAGAGAATAAAAATTGAATTTTTGATGGTTCGTGAATACAAAATATAATAGACGTAATTTTAATTCTGGAATAAAAAAAATCTGATGTTGAAAAAACCGGCCCTTCTCACTGTAAATATGCTATTCTAAATAATTATTTAGGTAGTTAAAAGTATTTCATATATTAAATGATTGGTATATTGAACAGACCCTAGTTTGTGTGGGGTTAACGCGAGGACCTGTACAATGCTACAGATAACGCTATTCGCGTAGCTGAGTACTGGTCCGGGAAAATCTAATATTGCCATTTATCGACACGCTAAGAAGAAGGGGTTAAATTAAATACAGGATTATTTTAACTAACAGCTCGCTGAAATGGGTTTTGTCGTGTGATTAACTACTTTAAGTGTAGTTCATATATTACCTGTATAATACTCTGCACCGCAGAAAGTATGAGCTGGTCGTGGCAATGCATGAGCACGTGGTTGATCTTCATGTCTAGCAGACTGTGGCTGTGAGCACGAGCATATATTGATCAGACGAGCAGGCCATAAGAGCATTCAGTATTGTGACTTTGTAAGTTAAATTAGAAAAACAATATCATTATTTTAGAAAGCTTAAAAACATAAAACTCATCTGACACTGTAGATTACATATCTTTAATACCTACTATTCTAAATAAATTAATTTTATAGATAAAATAAAGTAATACTTACATAACTGGAAATACTTTGGGGAATACAACAGACCCCTCTGCTAAGTACTGGTACAGGATTCTTATCTCGTCCTCATCTGTTGAAAGTAAATGCTAAGATTAATAATAAGAGCTCTTATATTAAAAACTTTGCTTGCGAAATTAGTGTGATAGTAGGACAATACTTAGCGAATTTAAAGAGAATATCAAACATAAAACAGGATAAAGAAAACTATGATGTTTCTCTTCTTAAAGACCGATACAAAATAAAGACCTCTTCATTTGAACAGGTAGTTTTTAGTATATGCTAACACCACTGCTAACTAAATTTAATTTTCCGAAAATTTCAAGCAAATCTGCTGATTTGAACTCTGATCAACCGTACTGTTATGTCTTAATCTAATTAACTTACCCGTAGTATATTTGACGAGCGTCGCGAGCACAGTGAGCACGAGTGCTTGTGTGGTAAAGTCGGACAACATGAAGGGTCGAGCCAATGAGGATAAAACCACTTGAGAGCCGATAGGCTTATTTCTTCTTAGAACACGACTCACCACAGCGGGTCGGGGAGTGAAGAAAAATGCGCGCTTGTAATTGGCTAATGCAACAATGTCAGTACGAATATTTCGGCAAAGTGTCGTTCCACGAAATTTTGCCAAATGAATCGATATCGATAAATCGACTTTATGATTCTTTTAATTCGACTATTACTGTGTCATACAAATAGTCCTAAAAAGACCCAATTTAAATGCAAGGTAATGATAGTAAAATAAATTAATGTATAAATGTGTTTTTTTTTAAAACTTCGCTATAATTGCCAAGTGCAAAATGTACTAGAACGCCCCTTATTATTGAGGGTGTGTAATGTAGATATGCAACTTTATGTGTATGTATATGTAATTTGCACAGTATGTTCCTACAAATATATAGCTACTTATAGTACCAAATTTATAGGTAAATGTTTATACACATTATTAGACACTTATAACAAAAACAATTATACGTATTTTACATGTAGGTAATGTATTATTACTATAAGTAATTATAATGTGAATATAACTGCTTTTTTGTTATTGTCTAAAGTAGTAACAGTAGGATAAAAAATAACACACCAAACGAAGATAAAATGTTTAATCAACTTTATCCAACCGTATTTGTTATGTTTAAAAACACAAACAAGAGTATTTTAGTTTTGGTATGTGTCCGGTTTAGATTGGCAGAAACATTGTTGGTATTGCTGAACTAAATAAACGGCGGCGTTGTTTTAAATACTCAAAACAATCGGGTGTGAAGTGCCTTGAACAGACCGCGCTGTATTTCGTTTGGAACCAATTTTCCCTATTAATCTTATTTATCCACTTTTCTTTTAGTTCTGGAATCTTCGGAAATCTAAAATGAAAACATGAACGTAATAAAGTAAAATAATAACATTCTTCATCCGGTAAGACTGGTAGCCGACCCCAACATAGTTGGGAAAAGGCTCGGGAGATGATGATGATGAATAACATTCTTCATATCATTATAATTCAATAACATTTTTATTAAATTTTATTTTGTGATTTTCGATATTTGTTTGGATTGACTTCAGCTAGAAGTAACAGCACAATTTTTTACGATAAACCTACAAATTGAAAGAAAGAGATACCCGCATTAGAATTGTCTAATGAAAGAAAGAGACTTTTCTAAAAGACATAAACGCGCGTTTCAGCACCTCCCCGCCAACCATTTTATCTTGACCCATGCGGATCACTTATAACCTGATTAAATAAAATAAAAGAATCGTACTCCTTACTTACCGATGAAAAGTTATGTCATCCTTATTGTAACAAGATGTCTTGGAATGTTTTCCACACCACTTCACCGCACATGAAGGCATTCTAGTGCGTTATAATTGCATAATTTTTTTAACAATTTACGTTAATTTAGCGTGCGCACAGATCTAACACTTGGACACAACTAAAATGGTCACTCATACAGGAAGCTTACATAGGCGACAAAATACTAATAGTTTTCGAACGTCGGAACACTGTATGCGCCGTCAAGTGGTTTTATAGTCTTTGGGTCGAGCAGACTGTTTCTCTCTGGACTGCTTGTATCTTATAACATAACATTAACTTACCTGTGGTATATTTGACGAGCGTCGCAAGCACAGTGAGCACGAGTGCTTGTGTGGTAAAGTCGGACAGCACTGATGGGTCGAGCAGACTGTTGCTCTCTAGACTGCTTGTGTCCTTGTCTGTTGATGTTTGCTGTTGTCAAACAGAATAAATATACTTTTTAGCTTTTTTTCACAACGGAATAGTAAAGGTATATAGTTTGTGCGTGTGATTATTTATTGGCTATGATTACTTGTAAGTAAATAGACCATTCTAGGTGCTAGCTGGGTTTTAAAAGGTCCTTTTATGGTTCGGGTATTAGTAGGCGGAACCAAAAATCTTTGACAGGTTTAACAGGTATCAAGGTACCAATGGGCATTAGCTGTATAATATATTTACGTATGTATCAAACGCATGGTTAGTATGCGAAGTGGTGTTTTATTAATTAAAAGCATTTCTAAAAGCATATTATGAAAATCTTTTTATTAGCTTTCTGCTCTTCCCTTTGCATATCAATTTTAACTGTTTCAATATTCCACTCCTCCGTCCGCATACCTAATTTGCTGAAAATGAGATTCATCTTTAGTTTCACGTATTAATATAGGTATAGATATATCCTACCTTAGTGGAGGTATCAGGGTAGTCGCTATCCCCGGACTTGGTGGACGAGGGTCGCTCCGTGTCGTCCGTGCTGCCCGGGGAGCCGCGCCCGTCGTCCTCCACCATCTATTGTTTATAGCAATAATAATATCTCGGGACAACACACGGCCATCTGATCCCCAACTAGGCAGAGCATGTGTATGGTAACCAGACGACTGACAAACATACTTATATATTGATGATTTAGGACCAAGATCATTACTTGGTCATCACACAAAGATTTGTCATGTGGGGAATCGAACCCACGCACGACCTCCGGTTCAGAAGACGGTTAAAAAAATACATAAGATTCAAACACAAAATTACCTTTTATTTACACAATATTAGATAACGATTGACTTGACTTTAAATAAAAAAGGTTTAGACATATTTTTCTTAGGGTGTCCAGTTCGGTAAGTTATATCGAGAGATCGAGAGAATAATACAGAGAGCTTAAAAATATTTATTTTATAGTTAAAACTCTTTATTGTACACCAAGAGACAGAAACAATGTCAATAGAGGGTACAATAACGTTTTCTGTCCTACTTACTTAATAAATGGCTTAATACAAAATGCTCACCCGCACATCGAAGCCGCTGTCAGCGTCTTGCTCGTTCCTTGCCGCTTCGCCGGTGGCGCCGGCCTGCATGCTATGAGCCCTGCCCTCCGAGTCCTGTGCAGTCGTCGTGTTAGTATGTTGCAGTTATATGTCGACACATATAGTGGGGTGTGTGGTCTCGAAATTGTTAAGGGAAATATACTTATACGCGACTGCGGCGAAGCCAGTAAAGAAGGGTTATATAGTATGCCGTAATATGGTGACATTGTACATTTCTGCTCTTTAATGAGCGCTGGACACAATCAGAACAATTTCATGTTTCAACTTATTTATTGCACCATGAAAACTTAAGTCAGAAAACCTAAAACTTTAAAATATATACAAAAAATTTACTCGTCGGTTCATATAAACTTCTTAAATAGAAGTTTTAACTTGATTTTCATCGGGGAATACCAAATAGAAGTCACGTAGTCAAGTCAATAAATAGGAGGAGCCGAAAACTACCCCATGTATGTTCACAATTTTTGATATTTTTTTAAATAAGAATAAGATCTTTTTATAATTTTGATTGATTCACCAGGCTACTATATTTACCTACATGAATGTAAACATTATTTCGAGACCACACAAATACGACAAATATCTTGGACATAGGGGGAAACAGATAAAAAAAAACTTCGGGGCAAGACTTGAAAGCAACTATTTTGTTTCAAAAATCTATTGTTCATCTATATTTTGTTTTGTTTCTGCTAAACTAGAAGCGCGTTGTGTTGACCGCGGTCTTGAGGTGTTTAGCGTTTCTTGTGAGATATAGCCTAGTTTCATAGCTTTACGCTTCGGGTTTTGGGACGAATTATCTCTAATATTGACAGATCTAAATAATATTATATTTGGTCAGGTTTCCATGGGACCATTCTGTTTTTAAAGTACATTATTGTGTAAGCATTGTAAACAAACGTATTTATAACGGATAATTGGAAACTTTTCTGTACATAATAAACTATTGTAAACGTAGGCAAATTCGTAGCCAAAAATAATAAAATATGACACTTCATTTATTAACTACTACAACTATATGTAGTCGCTGCCAAAGGACTCGACAACCGAAGGACGAAACAATTTAAAGTAAATTGATATTTATAATTTAGTAATGTTTGTAATTTAGTCAATTAGATGTGAAATCTTAAATTTCTTAGTTTTGTAATGTAAAAGATATACCTACAAGAAAGTATTGCTAAATTACTTTCTGTTCATTTCGACCCAAAACTTGTTCAGTAAAGCAAGAAAAGGCTAATTTTATTGTGCTCGTGACTTTCGTGTTTGTACAAATCGCTGTGAACGTGTAGCGAGTAACGTGTTTTATTATTTATTTTAGCATTTTTGAGCAATAAAGCATTTCTTTCAAGTTAGGTTTCATTTTTAGTCAGTTGTTTTCAATTAGTTTTTGTAAGTCTATACTAATATTTGAGAAAGATGATAAATCTATGTTTGTGTGAACAAATTCTAAAGCAGCATTTCTATATATGTTTATCTTTAACACATCTAGGAAATACAGTTATGTTCATAGTTCTTAGTAGCTAGCGCCAGGTCTTTCTATAAATAGGAGAAACGAGCATTAAGCATTTGAGCTCGACGCTAGATGGCCACAAAATGGTGATTTGAGATCAAAACATTGCTCGTCTGAATATTTAAACTCGTGTTTTATGGGAAAATTTACTTCGTTTTAGACAATATTTGACGACCTCCGTGGTCGAGTGGCGAACACACCGGTTTTCAAGGTGACGCTGACTCTGAGGTCCCGGGTTCGATCCCCGGACGGATCAATGTAGAAACTCACTTTTCTACATTGTCTCGGGTCTGGGTGTGGTACCTTCGTTGTTTCTGAATTCCATAACACAAGTGCTTTATAGCTACACTTACTTTGGATTCAGAGCCATGTATGTGTTGTTGTCCGCATTTATTTATTATTTATTTATTTAAAAAAATATTAAAATCGCAAGATTTTCTTAAAAATTATTCTGTAAATATTTTTCCCACAATATTAGTATAAACAGCTATCCCTTTACTTACAACAATATTTAGGCAATGTTTAACGTAACTATACCTCTATCTCTCTCACCTGTATTCAAACATCATGAAATAGAAAGAGCGAAACATAGCCTAAACTTATGTAAGTAAAAGAAATGAATTGTCCGTGTATAGGGTTTAAGGTCTAAAACCATGCGGGGCACACTAGGTTTATCATAAAAAAAGGGTTGCTTGGGGTAATCTATTACATTATTAAAAAGGGGGAGGGGGACAAAATACGTTTTGTGATAAAACATATTCAAAAAGATGATTAGTGATTAGTTGATTGTTGATTATCAGGAATAATGCAAACAGTAGTCTAAACATTATTGCCAAGTAACCTATTTTAAATATTGCCTGGTAAAATCCTGTGGTATCCATATGTTCCATTTTAAAGTACACAAAGTTTTTTTTTTTTTATTTGGTTAGCATACAGAATATATATAATAACTCCCATGTATCAAATGTTTACATTATTAGGATACTATTAAAGAGAGTCATATATTCATAATTTTATCAAAATTTTATCACAAAACGAAAAGCTTACAGGTACACAATAAAAATTGGTTTACCCTTGGTGGACCAATGGTATCTTTCGATGTCGGTACAGAAAATGACCTCTGCGTCTTAAAAAGCATTCTAGCGTTAGTCTATTGAAGGGAAAGCAGTGCACAAGCATATTCCAACGGTTTATAATCGCAAATAACCGTTTAGTATAAAAATAACAGTTTAAATAACGGTTATCAGCGATTTCAGAACGGTTATTAACGAAAAACGGTTAAATAGTGACGTTTTAGGTTCCGTTCGTTAATAACCGTAACAAATATAAGTTCACATGCGTTAACCGTTAATCACCACATAGTATAAAATACATAGAATGCGAAACAGCGATGCAGGACATATATCAGTCATACAAACGATAGAATTCAACCAAATCCGATAGTTGCGTGTAAAAAATAACATGATATGTACTCGTGGATAACTGGAAGACAATAGAATTAGTTGGGTGACGGATTGAAGGTTCAAATACTTCGGAGTTGATAATGTAAGAATGGAATGTGATTTGTTTTGTATAAGACAGGGATGATGCTCGTTGCGTGTGAAAATGGGTTGACCTAGCGGTTCAATAAACAAATGGTTGCAGGGTCGAACCTGCTACAGGCAGGTACCAATAATGAAACATGTTTTATTATTTTGAGATATAATCAACTAATGGTGAGGAAACTGCATTCATTAATTTGGAATCTGATATTACTTGCAATGAGCAAGTGTGGTGAAAAGAGGCCTATGTTCAACATTTTTAGGCCGGGATAGGTAAGTATAGTAGCAAATGTTAATCGGTGATTTGTGTATGATGTAAAAGCAGTAAGGTTAGTCAAGATATGTGTCAATTTGACGGGCCTGTTGGTCTAGTGGTTAGTGACCCTGACTGCTATACCGGAGGTCGTGGGTTCGATTCCCACTCAGGACAAATCTTTGTGTGATGAGCACGATCATTTGTTCTGTGTCTGGGTGTAATTTATCTACAATATGTATGTATTTAGAAATATATAAGTATGTTTATCAGTTGTCTGGTTACCATAACACAAGCTCTGCTTAGCTTGGGATCAGATAACCGTGTGTGAGTTGTCCCGAATTATAAAAAAAAAAACATCGGTGATGTCCGTCTTTCAGGATACGTTTTGTCTTTATGTTTATGTGTATTATGGTTGAAACGCTACTCAATTTTAAGTCATCGTTAAGTCTCATGTTAAGGTGTAATGTAGTAACAGATTATACGTTTAAGTACTTCTTAAGGTTGAGTTTCATTTGAGTATGGTAAGTGGTATGGTATTTGGTAGTTGGTTAGTTGTTTCAGAAGGTAAAGCCATGCATTTAATTCTACAGTTAAGAGTTAAAGTAGATCATACAATTTAATTATGTAAGTATTTATGTATTTTATTAACGGAGAATGAAAGTTACAGGGTATTTAAATGACTTGTAAATGTTTACGTAGTATTGTATTTATAGGAGCAATTTCTTGTGGTAGTTGTTTTTGTGAAGTTGTTCATAAGGTAATTATGTCCAGTTTTCAGTAAATATGTATTTATTTGTAGTATAATGATTATTGTTTAAGTTAAATCTTGATGAGAGATTTCTCTGTTTAGACTATTAAATTATATTTAGATAATTTGTTAGTAGCTAGTAATAGTTTGTATTATTTCATGGTAAGAATATATCCGGATGTCCAGTTTTCATTGTAAATGAGCTTTTTGATTTATTGTTTTGTAGAATAAGTGAAGTTTTTTCTGTTAGTATAATTTGTAGTTGCTCTTCAATCCGCCACTAAAGTAGAAAAACATAAATAATGTCTAATGTCACTAAATATCACAGACAATGACTGCATGATTCAAGTAACCGTTTCTTTTGGTTCTGGCACACAATGGGCTATGAAATACATTTGTGAAAATATCTCGTGACAAATACAAAATATATTTTGTTAGTCAATACAATTTTAACGAGTATAAATTGGGTGTTCGCCTGTTTTTACAGTGAACAAAACTTTATTTATAACCTACCTTTGTCTATACCAAACCTTGTCAAAAAAATATCGGTGTAAATAAAATAAATGTTTTATCCCACTGTGTACCAGATCAGTTAGTTTATAGTGGTTTAAATGTAAAAAATGTCTTTAGATTGTAGAACCTAAGTTAAAGTTATGTATTACACAAAATGAGAACATCTTTATGTACTCATTTTTAGATAGAGATAATTCTTCATAACTATATTGTAGGCGCAATGCTATATAGGACTTAAATTACTTTGAGTGTTGTTTTTTTAATTCTCTAAAGACACCTTAATTCATCCTCTTTTCCACATTATGATTTTATTTCAATGATCATCAAATTTTAAACACAGAAGCATATAATTCCTACTTTCAAATCAAATGCTAAAAAAGCCAATAGATCATCTTTTTGGGAAAGACAATTATTTTAATTTTTTATTTCCTTTATCTTATGTAAACTTAGGCTTAGACTTTATAGGAGTTTATAATTATTACCATTCAATTTACAAATCTTACTTAAATCTTTCTAATTTGCAATGCCTGTCAAATTTGCTAAGTTGTAAGTACGATATGTACTTATCAGAAGACTTACATGGTATTCAAATAAATATTTCATTTAGTAGTCGTATGCTAAGTCTTTCTTAAAAAGAGAGATTTCTTATAAAATGTTCTAATTTTTACATTTAACAAACTTTAACTGTTTTGTTTTATTTCTTTATTTCTATAAATCAAAATACATTAAACGATATTATTTTAGGTCAACTTATTTCGTTCACCATTTGTTTTAAATATTGCTTTCCCAAAACAGATTACAAATTAAAAAAAAAACTTTTTCTGCCATTCCTTGTCTAAACACTGACATACCGTCATCACATTGACTATAGAATTGATTGCATCACATTTACAATAATTTTTGTTTATTGACATAATTTTCAGCGATTTGATATAAACTCCTAAATTATAAGAGTCAACCAAGGATAACTTTTTGTCGGAATCTATAAAAAAAAATTAGTTAGGTACGAACCATTTTTAGGTTTAAAAAATGTCTTAAAAATCGATATATTTATTAGCTTTCAGTTAAGTTATTAAAAATAATGGCGTTCAATTGTATAAGTATAACATTCGAAAAGTCATCTCTAAAAGTAGTCAAGTATTACAGTTAAAAAATGTGTTCCAACCATTTATGACGAAAACTTCCCTCAAACATTACTACCCAAGAGTTTAAAATATTTATTTATAAAAACCCGTAGAACAATAAGTACGGTCAATCCAATAATGATGCAACCAATTCTCTTACTGTTTATCATTGAAGTTAATTAAATAACTTTTAACCAAATTACAAACTTAACTCAAAAAGTTCGTTAAGTTGGACGCATAACCAAAAACAACACATTAAAAGTTATTCAACCTCATCAACTTTCAGTATATACTTCCAAACTATGTTACTATACTATGTAAATACATATTAGTGTATATATTACCTGGTGCGTCATAGTAACGCTGTGCGGACTGTACCCGCCGCTGCCTGACTGCATGGTCGGGGATTTGCCTGTTGTATAAGTATAGATAAGACTGGGAGATTAGGTAACTTGTGCACTGAAAAGTTAGTAAGCTGTAGTATCTAAATGGGGAAAAACACATAAATTATATGGATTTAGGCGACATGATAGGTATGTAGAGTTGTATCCTGTTTTTATTTTTACCGAATTTTTAAATTTGGTGGTTACAATATGAAGATATTTTGTATGTTTGTAAAGGTATCACCGTCAATTGTGGAGCGACTTACAAAATTATTTGTGTCATAGATATAGTATACACATCAGAGTGGTTCCATATAAGTTACATTAAAGTTGATTCTTTTTTTATATTCTCTAAAATAAAAACAAGAAATATTTTTTGAAATCGATCCTCAATTACCGGAGCTACCGAATAACATAAAAATAAAAACATACAGTCACTTGATGAACCTCTTTTTTTGAAGTCAAGTTGAACTCTCGCCAGTTTTATTCTTGTATCCCTCTTGTGAAGGGAACAAATCATATCTAGGAGAGATAGAACTTTCAGACATTTCAATGATGTTCTCTGTATTTCTGTAAATACCATGTTTCCTTATATCTTACCACCGTGAGCCGAGGTGATGGCGACCTGGTCGAGCACGTCCCAGGATTTCTGTCGGCGGCTGTGGCACGAGCTGTGCGATGATGATGGCTGGATCAGAATCGAGGACTGTTGATAAAACATCAATAAATAAATAAATGTGAACAACATCACGTACGTTACTCCAAACACAAAAAAAAATGTTAAAACACTTCTGTAATGGAATCAGACAGGGAATGTAGAAAAGTTGTTTTCTACATTGACCCGTCAGGGTGCCGAACCCGTCTTTAGAGCTGGCTTGAAATCCGGTGTGTACGCCACTTGACCACGGTCGTAGGATCGTCAAGGCCGTAGATAATAATCACGTAGCAACTATATTTAAGGCGCTTTACTTTCTGTCTCTGATAAGGATATCTATCTAAAAAATGTGGTATTGTACTTAAGGGCTTGTTTGGACAGTGGAAAGTTAATAAAAAGAAATAGTGATAAATCGACTGTCATAAACACAAGGGTTTTAAAACTTCGGGTAAAGGACTCTTCCCAGCTGCGGGAATCAAAATCTGGCTAGAAAAATTCAAGTAATATACAAACGAGACACTAAGTTAAACATAATCCATATTTATAAATGCCGAACGGATAATGATGAAGCTCTTACATTATTTTCAGAAAAACCTGAGCTCTTAGACTAACCTGGTGGTGTTCAGAGGCGGGACAGTAATGGTCGCAGTTGTCTGGCAGCCACTTAGGCAGCGAGTGCTTCACGTGACAACGAGATCGGACCTCCTCACTGACGCAAACCAACGCTATAATAAAAGGAGTCAATTAGTTTCTACTTTTAGATAACACATATAAGAGAGAGTCATGTAAAGATACACATATGAATATGGAGGATGACTGGATAGGTCTATCCAGTCTGTCAGTTAGGTAATGAAATAATATTGGACAGGTTTTTAAGAAAAATACTTAGGACACATTGAAGCAAAGTTCAGGTCAGGGGCTAGTGACATTCCTTGGCATGAAATTGTGTCATTAGCGACATTTCAAATCAATGTCTCGTCGTAAATAAGTTAAACACTTATTTGTCCTGGATTTTTTTTTTCATTTCGCAGTCGCGCTAGTACGCGACTGTCGCGCGACTTTGTGCCCGGTGCCGGATAACGGTAGCTCTTCAGTAAGTCACAACACTTACCAGTAAGATAAGCCACAGTATCCCTAGTGACATGGAACTTGTCGCGGTGTGCGCTGGCGCAGGCGGCGAGCGCCAGTAGCCGCGCTAGCACGCGACTGGCGCGCGACACTGTGCCCGGCGCCGGGTGACGGTAGCCCTTCAGAAGGTGCCCGACTAGCGCGAAGTGGAAGTTGGAGCGGAAACTAGACAAAAAATAGACATAACAAACACAAATAAATGAGGAAAACATCACATACATTGCTTTGAACCCAAAGTAAGTAGCTAAAACACTTGTGTTATGGAATTAAGAGACAACCAAGGTACCAGAAGCACCCAGACCCAAGACAATGTAGACAAGTGGTTTTCTACTTGAACCGCACCGTCAGAGCTGGCGACACTTTAAAAAAAACCGGTGTGTACGCCACTCGGCTACGGATGTCCTCAAATGCATTATGTAATGCGAAATAGTACACTATACAGGTAGTTATCGAAAGGGTATATCTATCCAAAAAGGGTGAAGAGTACATCTGGTATAGAGTCAGTTTACAAAGTTTCAGCTCAAAATGAGATAATTAAATTATTGATTTGCATTTTTATGGCATCAATTAGGCATACAATTTCTGAATTGCATCTAGTAGTTAAAACGTCAAGATACGAGAACATAATATAATATTATGGAAACGACAGAACATCTTAACCGTACCATATTCTTACAAATAAATATAGCTTTATCTTTATTTTATTAAATAGTTTAAATGTGAGAATATTAATAATAAATATAAGACAAACCTCAATCCTACGGCGTGGTCCATTTGCTTGAAATGCCATTCCAATGGCTCTCGAGTTTCCATCATCACTTGTTCTAACGTCTAGAACATTGTATAATAAGTTATAGCTTTCAATTGTAGCTTTAGCCGTATTATTTTAATCGACAATAGAAAGAGCTAGAATTACAAAAAGCTATGGATATGTCGAACTTTTCGATTAGTTTGTAAAAAAGCGTTTTCGTAATTAGGCAGGTAAAGGAAACGTCAAGCCCAAAAAAGGTATTTATGCATGTACGCGCTTATTCCCGTGAATTATATTACTGCAAACATGCAGCGCGATAGTTTAAAAGATAGTAAATAAGAGATAGTTATTTATTTGTAGCACACTCTTCGACACATTAAAGTGATATCTTCTTTTTGACCACGACCTGTCAGGAACGCATTCTCTCAGCGGCCGTACTATAGAAACTATTTGTTGGTGATTATGATCTTACCTTGTTCTGGAACTGGCCCTGCGACTCCAGGGTGTGGAGGTTCTGCTCCATGAAGGCCAGGCCGGCCGCGTACAGCGTGGGCTCGTCCAGCTGCAGCACTGACAGAGCTACCCAGAACAACGCCTTGTGGATTGGTGAGGCCTGCAGACAACAACTGACTTTTAGTAACCTGAAAAGGCACCTTCGAATTTTTGGCAGCAAACTCGCGACAGTATCGACAGTATCGCTTGAGTAGTTTTGTATGAAGTCAAAAGGTCAACTCAGCATATACCGGTTTTGCAGGGCATAGTATTTTTAACCTAATATCACTCTCACAATTAAGACGAACATAACGACACTTCTCAAGCTAAAATCCGTCAAACCGTTGAGACTACAGAACGTGCACGAGAAATATAAATACATACATAAAATATATTAAATTATTCACTTAAAAAACATAACCTTGCTTCTGGCTTTTTCAGCAAAAAACATCTGCAGTTCAATAAAAACATAAATACATGTCCATTTAACAACTTCCCCTTACTTCAAATCGGAAATAAGGTATATTTTCTACTCACCGGGTACAATAAAGGTTGTAGCCTAGTTAGAGACATAATAAGTGCTTCTAACAACGCGAGGTCGTTGAACGACTCGAGAGCTTTCACAAGGATGCGCAGGAGTTGTTTCATGTCGTCGTCTGTAATGTTCTTACCTGTAGACAAAATAATTGATTAAGTATTGAAAATCTTTTTCACTTTGAAAATACTTTAAAAGAAAATAAAATTGGTTTTGTTAAGAGAAAGAGAGGAAATTTAATAATTTTTATCTTATTTCCCTTTCTTTTGAAAGAAACGATGAAATAAGGCTAGCAGAAAAAGAGAGGGAAAAGGTATTTTGTAAAATGCTTTTCATACATGATAATCAGGCAATATTTCAAGTGTAAGTTTAGAATCTATGAAAACGGTTTTTTAAATATTAATATAATATCTTGTGACAGCTTACACACTGACTGCTAAACCGGGGGTCGTGAGCTCAATCCCCGACCAGGACAAATTACTTTTTGTGATGAGTTTAATCATTTATTCTGTCTGGATGTAATTTATTTATATTTAAAAATAAGTAAGTATGTTTATCATTTCCCTGGTTGCCATAAAGGCTATTCATAGTTTGGGATAACAGATGGCCATGTGCGAGTTGTCCCAAGATATTATATTATTATATTTCTATATTTATACTTACTAATACATCCAAATACGATTAACGCCCGCGGCTGTAGAGCCGGGTTGAAGCAAAACGCAAAACTCTTTGCCAGCGATGTCCTACAACAAATAAATACAGTTTAAACTCAAATAATAATAGTTAACATTAAACTTTAAATTGTTTAAATTGTAAATTGACTAGTACTATTAAAATAACAATAAAATCAGAAGTTGTAGCGCAAACTGAACCTTAAGTGGAAGGAACACTGTCGTTTTTTGAAAACTGTAACGCATGATATAAGGTAAATAGCATATAACCTATGTTACTTAGGGATCATGTAGACTCATAATGAATGATTGTTTTAAATCGGTCCTGTAGTTTATGAGTTTATTAGTTAATAACATAAAATTTTTTACTCTTTATAATATTAGCATAGCTAGAATACAGTAGTAAAGATATACAGGGGGTTACCGAAAAGGTATATCTAAGGGGTGAACAATCGTGCTACTACACTACAAGGGTAAGTAATAAATGATTCAAAAATCAATTATTTATTTTACTCATTTTGAGCTGAAATTTTGTAAACCTACTCTATACCAGGAGTACTCTTCACCCCTTTTGGATATATATACCCTTTCGGTAACACCCTGTATGATGTGACATGAGACTTACCACGTCTGCAGCCAGTCGCAGTCGGGTATATCTCGCATGCATGCCTCCATGATCTCAAGCAGCGCGTCGGTGATGATCTCGAGCGACTGTAGAGGGAGACGCTCTCTGTCTGTGTGGGTACCCCCTGTGCAGGCGCCCGCGGCTTCAGGGCACGAGTATGAGTGCTCGGAGTACCTATATAACAAAATTATCAACGAATTTAATGGTCTGTACCTTAGAGTATAAAAAAATAAACTATAGAGTGCGCATAATAGAGTATGAACTGTGAGCACCGGTATGAACAAGAGTCGTCGTAAAATTAGTGTCAATTAGTTTATTGAAAGTATCTCAACACCAAATATTTCCCTTATAATATCGGAACTATCAATATTTTCATATAAATGTTTGTAGTTGCAGGGAAAATAACTTTAATCAGTAAACGAGCGTACCACATACAGCGAAAACATAAGCTTACGCTGGGCGCAATTGGCTTATAGCTATACGCACACTCCACAGAGTTAGTTATCAATGATCGTCTAAGCTGAGCTGAAAATTAACCCTGTATAAGTTGTTACAAAGATAGGTCCATTGATTTGGTTATTTTCTAATCTTTGCATATAATATCTGAACTGATTTTGCATTTCGATCAGAGCTGTCAACAGGTTGCCCTAGAATGTTTATCTAACAAGACTCACTTGAACAAAGGAAAGGGACCCGGACATTATTTAGCTCTGATTTGTTCATGACCCGATATCTAGTTGTTGTATTGTTGATCGAAGCTAAAAAAAAAACAAATAATAATAACAACATCTCACCAATCATTAGCGTGTCGGTTATAAGGGCTCCTAAAGGCGGTGACCGCGGCCGACTTGACCTTAGAGATGCCGAACATCTGGTAGAACTTGGGGAGAGCGAACTCGTCGAGAGATAGGCGGAGGACGCGTTGAGTGTCCTCTGGAAATAATTGTGTATTATTTAAATATGTAATATTTTAATTTTTATTAGAGAGATAGTGTTAATGTCTGACATATTTTATATTAAAGAACTGTCAAAAATTCTAAATTATTCTTTTAGATAAAATGATCTGGCGTTGGGAAAACTGGCCCTTAATGTCATTAACCAGCAAGTAAATGGGCGAGATCTTTTGTATGGAGAAAATAAGTATATAAATAATATATACTACTATTAAGTATAGTAGTTATAATACTAGGTTAACAATAACTTAATCTAAATTGACAATACTTATCTCATGTAGTAACTTAAGATAAGGTAAGATCATAATTAATACACACAGGCAGTATTTTATACAATAGAATAAACTCAAAATTAAATATATACCCTTTAACTTCCCTTAAATGTAAAACGATTATCAAAGACTGGCTCACCACTCAAAATTATGAAGATGTAGAAATCCTCGTCAAGGTATAGTCCTCCGCACTCCGCACACACACACACACACTCACACACACACACACTCACACACACACACACACACACACTCACACACACAGACACACATACACACTTATGTTAATATTTTTATCTCATAAATTACTCTGTATTTTTCTTAGTTATAAGTAAAGTTGTTATACTTAACAATTTTATGTTGGAACAGTCCCCATCTCGGAGGTGGGCGCTAACAGTTGCGACACAGTTTTTTGTAACTAATGTGGCTGTTAACGCATAATTAATGTTACTTACTGGTTTTTGTTCCAATAAATGATTTTGATTTGATTTGATAATTTATTGACATGAGTTGCATTCATCAAAATAAATCTACGAGTGAAACATATTATTTTAATATAAAATATTGCTGACAAAAATGATTTTACATTCTCTAGTACAGTAGGCAGGTTCTTTTAGTAACATATAAAACAACAATCACTAGGAAACATTTATTTCCACTCAACAAGGGCATTTTATAACTAACCGACTTTGGCTCAGCAGTCAGGGTCACTAACCAGTAGACCAACAAGCCAGAGAAGATGCCACAATAAACTCTTGTAGATATATCACTTGACGATAGTGACGACCTCCGTGGTCGAGTGGCGTACGCGCCGGTTTCAAGGTGTCGCTAGCTCTGAGGTCCCGGGTTCGATCCCCGGACGGGTCAATGTAGACACCAACTTATCTACATTGCCTCGGGTCTGGGTGTTTGTGGTACCTTCGTTGTTTCTGAATTCCATAACACAAGTGCTTTAGCTACTTACTTTGGGTTCAGAGCAATGTATGTGATGTTGTCCGCATTTATTTATTTATCACTTGTCTAGAGGCAATAAGTGGTCCAAATCAAATACCCTTAAATCCTGAAGAACTGCTTTCTTGAAGTTTGTTTAAGGTCTTGATGGACAGGTTAGACTATAGAAGCATCTTCATAACCTCTGGTGTGGGTGATAAAGCGACATCCAACACCAGAGGTTCTGAGAAGGCTAATACAGTTGTCAAGCTTCTTAACCGACTTCGTAGAAAAAGCAGGTTGTCGTAAGGGTGCGTCCACATCTGACGAACTAGCACTACACGAGCAGCTCGCAAACCGCTCGTGCCATGCTCGCGAGCCGCTCGCGAGCATGCCGTGAGCGGCGCGCGCACGTCTGTCAGATGACGTAATTGACATGAGTGCGTTCGAGGCATGTTCGCGAGCGGCTGGCGAACGGCTCGCGAGCATGCCACGAGCGGTTCGCGAGCGACTCGCGAGCTGTTCGTGTAGTGCTCGTTCGTCAGATGTGGACGCACCCTTAGACTTGCGCAGTAGTCCGACAACGGTGTTTATACAAGCATTTCAATCGTGTTCAAAAGGGTCAATCGTGATCTTGACGCTATTAACAACTGGTCGAAGGCTTTTGGTGTGCCTGTAAACCCATGTAAGTGCCAAGCGTTGATATTGGGCAGTCATCGGGGTATCAACAGGGTGAGTGGCGTCGTCATTCCGCCAGTAATTTTCAATGGTACAGTCATTCCACTAAGCTCTAGTGTTAAGGACCTCGGTTTACTCATCGATTCTACGCTGGGCTGGCAGTCACAGGTTGCGAGTGTCAACCAGAAAGTTACAGGAACCTTACGGGCACTGTATAGCCTTAAAAACTTCTTACCATCTACTACGAAGGCAATGCTGGTGCAATCCTTATTATTTCCCATAATTGACTATGGTGATGTGTGTTACTATGACCTGAATGCAGATCTCCTCAACAAACTTGACCGGCTTCTGAATAACTGCATTCGATTCGTTTTCAACACTCGGAAATATGACCACGTTTCCGCCCACAGGTCACTGTTGAAATGGTTACCTATAAGACAGCGTCGTTGTGTGCGGGCCCTGACGTATCTGTTTTCTTTGCTTTACTCTCCTAACTGTCCTTCTTACTTAACTTCTCACTTCAAATTCTTGTCTTCTAACCACTCTAAATGTCTTCGTTCTTCTAACAATCGACTACTACTATGTCCCCTCTATGTCCCACAGCTCAGAATTTCTTCACTCTACCTTCTTTGTCCAATCTATACTTCTTTGGAATTCGCTTCCTACGGAGATCAGGATGGCATCGAGCCGCTATTCATTTAAAAAGAAGATTCAAGACTATTTTCATGAACAAAATCTGGCAGAATCAACTTAGCAGTTCTAATTAAAAAATATCCCTTCTTCCTTCTTCAATTCACCTGGTACTTAGCCGTTTTTACTATTTATTAGAAGTCTTTTATGTATTTATATATATATATATATGTATTTATATATATACATTTATATATATATATATTTATATATATATATTTATATATTTATCTTGTCTTATGTTATATACTTATACCTAAGTATAAATAATTTATTTACTTTTTTTTACAATTTTGTACTCGTGCATCTACCACGATTTGTTTCTCCATCACCCTAAGGTTGACTGGCAGAGAATGCCTTCTGGCATTAAGTCCGCCTTTGTGCAACATTGTGCAAGAAGTATTAAATAAATAAATAAATTTTTCCAATTTCCAAAAAGAAGGCTTTTTGGATGTATATTACGTGATATCTCCGGTAACTGAAGATTGATTTAAAATAATCTTGTTATAGATAGGGTATTCTTCAAAGGTGGTATAATATAATGTAGAACATTGTAGTCCGTTTCTTTTTACATTTGTGTTATTTTCAGTAGTTCTGTCAGCCTAGTTTATTAAAATTTTCGGGTTTTCTCGACAAAATCTTCAATATTATTTAAGGTGGTAACACTGTTCTTGGATAAACTTACCAGTTTAGCCAGGAACAGTGTTACCACCTGGACCATAAGCTTAACTAGGTGGGTAGCCCTGTTTCTGGAAAAACTGATTAAGCTAGCAACACTGTAACTGAATAAACTGGTGAAGCTGGCAACACTCTTACTGGATAAACACGTTAAGCTGGCAACACTGGCAACGCATCTCCGGATCCTCTGGTGTCGGAGATATGGAACTACGAACACCATAGCTTCTGAAAATGCGTTGACCAGTATAGTTGGAGATGTAATGGACACGGCGTGCTGCGACAATCAGGTAACTCTTCCACACTTGTTACATAATAATATAATAATAGACGTATTTAATTTTAAATCCACCAAAACATATCTTACGAAAAGTACCATCACAATGCATGCTACAGCCTTACCACACAATAATTATTAGAACCATTAACAACTAATAAACACCTATAACTGAATCAGTACATACAAATTGGTTTCTTAGGTTTACGCGAATGTTAGACATTGAAATAAAACTACTTTATACTATAAATATAAACCGCGAAAAAATCCGTAAAAAGTAGTTTTATTTCAATGTCAGTACATACAATTTGATCTAGTAGTTTATTGTAGTTTTTGAACATGTTTTATTCAATTGGTAATAAAGAGTGGTCGCGTCAAAAAGAAAATTTAAATTAGTCATACCTAGGGTTAACCGAAAAATGAATGCATGTTCCGAGGTTTTTGATAGTTAAGGAGATACGACTTAGTTTTAGATAAAATAGACACAGATACAAAAAAATCAATCACACAAACATTTGTCACATCACACAATGGTTAAGATTGGAACTCACGACCTCCTGTTCAGCAGTCAGGGTCACCATCCACTAGACCAACAGGCTATAATACACTACTAACCTGAGAAACTCGGAGTAGTACACGTGCACAGCGAGTGTATGATATTGATGACCAGCCCATGTGTGGCGGCTCGCATGGAGACTGTTCCGGAGCAGACGAGGAAGGTCACCGTGTGGAACAGGTACGGCAGGTGGCGGGCCACGTCCAGGCAGTTGTTGAAGGATAACATTAGCTGGGGAGAGACACAATTAAATATACCATGTATAATAGACCCAAGTTTCTTGATAATCTATATTTATAATAAATCTGTAGAAGTGAAAATTCTGTACATTGAAAATATCAAAAAATAAATGGCGGGGGGTGTTACTAGACCGACAACGAACACAAAAGTGTGTAAAAAAAAATTTTGTCTGTCTGTCTTTCTGTTTGTTCAGGTATCACGCAAAAACTACCGTTTCGATTACGATGAAACTTGGTATAATTATTCTTTATTATCCTGGGCACCACACTGGGTAGTTTTTATCCCGGAAAAGTATTAACAATAAAAAGCAAACTTAATTTTGCCGTTAAAAACTCATTGATAAGTTTTGTCATCCACGCGAACGAAGTCGCAGGCACAGCTAGTTATAAATAACAAGTTCAAGAAAATGTTAGTGAAATATAGGTTGTGTAAGGCTTTTCTTTTGTATTGTCGACCCTTTTCGCAATTCTTGAACTAATGTTAAATAATGTTAGTTCTATAGAAAAACGATCAAAATTACTCCCTTCTTCTATAACTCTTTACTCTCCTTTTATTATAATACATTAAATGATATGTTTCTTAAAACAACTGCGAATTGAATCCTTGTATCGCGCGGGTTTTATAAACAATAATTTACACAAAAAAATACAATTTTAATTAGTACATTCATATAATAATATTATTTATTTCTAAATGACAACAGCTATCATACTTATGAATGCATCTACCATATCATCAGTCGCTCGCGATGCGCGGTCGAGTACGGTCGCGTGTGCGCTGCTACGTCTGAATATTATATTCGCGAATCGCGCGGCTTATAGCCGCTGCCCGGTTTCCGCTATGAGTACTCAAACACTCATAGCCAATGAAGTTTTGGCATTTATCAAACATGCCATTGACTACATGGACGAGGTCAGCATCTTGCAGATCTGCAAGTCATCTTTTAAGGAGGATGAGATTTGCAGTGCCAAGTTGCTGCTGTTCACGACGCTTGGCAAACTCAGCCAGATGCCGTCTCGTCGAAGGGACGGCACAGAGAAGAGCATACAAGACATCGTTACGTTGCTGAAGGAGACCGACCCGGACGACGTGCCTGAGTTCGTGGCGAAGGATCTGCACAAGCTGCCTCCCGTCACGTTCGACCACGTAGATGTCACCAGGCTGCTGAAGGATATAACACTCCTGAAGCAAAGCCAGGTCGAGATGCAGCATCAGATGGAGGTGTCCAACAACACCATCAGTGATCTACGGGCAGAAGTAGTGTTATTGCGCAATGCAATTTCTGCAAGTAGGTCACCTAGCAACGCGAATGTGAACACGCGTCGCGGGGCACAAAACGCCTCCATCAGCAGTTTCGAGTCGGCGGGCTCGAATGCGTCACCAGCTGCCGAGAATGCACGCGTTGCAACGTGTGCCGCGGCCGTCCCTGCCTCGACACCGGTGGAGACGACGACGTGTGTAGGTTCGTTGACCCCCAAACGAGCCTACGCAGCAATTGCAGCCGCCGCTAAAAAGCCTGTTGAGCCACAAAACTCGCAGGTTAAACTAGCGGACAAAGCAAAAGGGGGTAAACGGAGCCTGTCAAAACCAAAACAGGTTCTGAAAAGGCAGGGTCCAGAGAAGGACACGGGCGACAGCGATGGTTTCATCAAGGTGGAGAAGAGGAAGAAGAAGAAGCCTCCTTGTCGGAACCAGTGCGGTACTGCGTTGGCAGGACCCAACATATTGCTGCGTCCAGCCGTACCGACAACGCTGCTGTACGTGTCCAGACTGCATCACTCCACGAAGGTTGAGGAGGTCGTGGAATACATGCGCGTGAAGACCAACTGGACTTTGAGGGTTGAGCTGTTGGAGCCGCGTCACAAAACGAACTTCAAGTCGTTCGTGGTGCGCGTTCCGACACATCACCTTGAGAAGTTCCTCATAGAAGAGTTTTGGCCGAAAGGGGTTATGTACCGCCGGTTTCGTGGCCAGCTACGTGACACCAGTCAGCGAAACACGACGCCGATACTTCGTGTACATTAGTATTAGTTCATTATGTAATATATATTTATAGTATTTTTAAGTTGTATTAGTATAGTATTGTATATATTTATATGGGCCTTGATGCCTGAAATAAATGGATTATTATTATTATTATTATTATTATATATTTCATATCTCTACATCGCTTTAAGGTAGACTATTAAAAAAAGCCTTCATTAAGGTATTAAGGTTGACTATGACTATGTACTGTTCGTGAAAGTATTAAATAAATAAATTAGAAGTATATACTTACAAGATATCTGGCCAGAATAGCGATGTCGTCCCACATCATATGTTGTTCCAACATGGCGGTCGGCGAGTGACACGTTTTGTCCACCACCTACAAACATATAATAATATATAGAAAACATATTGGAAACTTTGAAATGATTATATGTTGATTATAAATTGCCAGTAAGAAATATCACTATTTCTATTACTTATGAAGAGACTTCACAATACAACCTAGGTCTTATGTTAAAAAATAATTTTCATTAAAAACTTTTAAAGATGACATAAATGTGTCTCTGTCTGGAACTTTTGATAATATTCAAAGGGACACAAAGTCGCTATGTAAAACAAGATATTTTTGCCAAAATGGCCGAACAGAAGCCACTGTATTTTCTGGAGTTGACAAAAATCCTAAAATAAAATACTGTTTAAATAATCCTTATAATAAATCTACTAAAGCTCACTAATAATAAAATATCTAAAAACACATAAGGAATTTGGAATTCGGGTCGTTTGGCCAATTGTGCTCTATTAACTGAAAAGAAAGCAAAAAAATAAAACTGGCTAAAAAGGAATAAATAAAAAAACATACTATACTAAAGCCAATATGGAAACAGAATTAAACGTTATTACTAATTACGCAATTATCAACTTTGACAACATGTGTTTAAGTTCATTTTAGAATGACAAATATAACCGAAAAGGGCCTAAAAGTAATTTGAATGTGATTGAAACTGAACTATTAGTCATTGAATTAAGGTTCATAATCCCAAAGCACGTTCATTATTTCTTTAAAGTGGCTGATAAATACATAGTGTTATATAATTATAGGCTAGAAAATATTTCATGTATCCTATTTCCAAGTTGTTTTCTTTTTTAGGATGGCATTTGATATGCCAAACTCGAGTTCAGTCAGTGATTAATCAGTAGTAATAATAATATTCCGGGACAACTCACACACGGTTATCTGATCCCAAGCTAAGCAGAGCTTGTGTTATGGTAACCAGACAACTGATAAACATACTTATATATTTCTAAATACATATACATATTATAGATAAATTACACCCAGACAACCAGAACAAATGATCGTGCTCATCACACAAACATTTGTCCTAGGAGGGAATCGAACCCACGACATCCGGTATAGCAGTCAGGGTCACTAACCACTAGACCAACAGCCCGTCATCAGTGTAAAATAAACTTTATTTACACCCGCATAAAGGTAGTGTTTGTTCGAGTAATATTAATTTGAATTATTCCAAATTATAGCTATAAAATATGCTTCTCTATAACATCTTGCAGATAACTAAAATAATGTTATTTTTAAGTATTGTATATAATTTCAAAATTAGGTCTTTTACAGTCAAGCTTAAGCTTTTCAAGCGAATATGGACTCTAAATTGAATCAAATAACGTTTCTTATCAAATAAATTTCTAAATAGATAAATGTTCTCACATCTGCGTTTCATACGAAAATGATCATTATACTTATTAAAATACTGTTTTAATTCGTATGCACTGCTTCCTAGTCAAAATAGAGCTGGTTTTGTCTAACAATATTTCTATTGCTCCTTATTATATTAAGTTTTCGTCATATAATAGGGATGATGACTAATTTTTATTTTTATGTCCATCTTTTAGATACGAAAAAAATATTAGACACGTATTTTTTGTTTAGTCCCGTAAACAAAGAATTACGAAGATACAGCGAGTACAATTCTTGCGTGACGTCACGTTTGAGTACAAATTGTACCTAGCCGTGACGTCACTAGCCCCCACTCCTGAACTTTACAGCGGTTTATCTTCGTATTTTGTAATTTATTTGAGAAAAGAAAAAATATGTGTCATTTATATTTTGATTATCTAAATGGCGGACTAAATAAATTTTGACTTTTCATACCTAGTCATCTACCCTATTACAATATAGCACTTTATTAGATTTATTAATGTTTAGGTAGTGTTTTAGGGTGCCTAGAAAGCGACGTGCGCAAATAAATATTGCAGCGGGATAAAATAAATCTCTAAACGCTGTGTTTATGAGTGTATTAATGGATATTTTGAGTATTTTTGGAAAATAAACCTTTTGATTAGTATTAGAATATTTCAGACTGGCAAAAGAAATATAACCTTTTAGACTTGTTTCGTAACTTGTAAAAAGGCGAATATAAAAGGAAAATTTATACATAAACTGTATGAAATGTATTGACAATATACATAAAACTCTCTGGAAAAATAGATAAAACTTCCTTTGAAAGAAAAATCTGAATTACTTTGATGGAAAATATATTATTTTGTTTTTATTCTCATCCCTGCTCAAATGTTATGAAATTGTTTTCAAGATCGTTTACTGCCAAGTTAAGAAAATAGTTCCAATTTGACATAACAATAAATATTCAAAATACACACCTCACTCACACTCAAAAAAAGTCACTAAAAATTAAAAAAAATAAAAACTAAAAATAAAAAAGAACTAAAAATAAAAAGGTACAACTCACAGTGGCCGGGGTGACGGGACCCAGGATATTATTGGGCAGTTTGGATAGGGCCTGCGGGAGACAAACACTCTATGTACCGACCACAAAGTATACATTTAGAGAATAAAGGTTATTTTAGTCTATGATATAATATAATAGCATATAGTTGCACAACAAAGGCGCTGTTCCTCTTGTACGCAAACAGAATTTAACTATTGCTATCTTGTACTAACATAACATAACATACCATCACGCCTGTATCCCCGAAGGGTTAGGCAGAGGTGTACCAATGTACACCCACAGTTCGCCGGTATGTTTAGGTCCCATGTAATAGGGGGCGAGCCTATTGCCACTAACCGGGCACAAATCCAAACTCCGACCTGCTACTGAGAATTTCATAGAAAAACCCAATACCACCTTGGTCGACTTGGGAATCGAACCCGAGACCTCTAGCGTAGCAGTCGCGCTTAGCACCACTAGGCCAACGAGGCAACTAACATATAGTAGAGAAAAAAACGGCTTAACCCTTTCCCTGTCCAGTGAGTCACATATGATATATTCCAATTGTTTAACTATTATGTCTACTGGCGGGACAGTTAATATGTTAATTTAGAAAAACTAAATTTCACCTATAATAGGCCTATTTTACGTATCGGCCAATTTTTGCGAGAATTTAAGTTGGAACAAAAAAATTACAGCTCCACATTTGTATGTATTTTTCTAATTATGTTCTAGTGAAAAACACATCAATATCGTTTACTATATATTTGTATGGAACACGTTCGCACTTGTCTCTAATACATATTACATAAATGTACGGTAAGGAATGTAAGCATCATTATCGTGCTATGAACTATATGTTATATACTATTATATCGTCGTCTGAAATGAGCATAATTATTTTTTTTTGCGGACAACATCACATACTTTGTTCTGAACCCAAAGTAAGTTGCTAAAGCACTTGTGTAATGGAATTCAGATACAACGAAGGTACTACAAACACCCAGACCCGAGACAATGTAGAAATGTGATTTTCTACATTGACCCGTCCGGGGATCGAACCCGGGACCTCAGAGCTAGCGACACCTTGAAACCGGTGCGTACGCCACTCGACCACGGAGGTTGTCAAAATTAATTTAAGTTTAGGTACATGTGTAACATATTTTAATAAATATGTAAAGGGGAAACAGCAATTTGGCCTAAAGAGCACTGAAGGCTCTATTTCTGTTAAGAGAAGACTTAACCGAAAGACACAGTGCAGAAAAATGGGATAAAAATGCAAGAGACAATATCACTAAATGTATACTTTTTGTGACTATACACAATTTTTACATAGACCTTAAGTTGATCAGACAAAAGGTGAAATAGAGGTCACATAAATACCGATTTGTGATTTTTGATTTTAAGTACTTTAAAAGAAGCTAAATAGATAATAAGAGATAACACATAAATGTTAAAAGAACTGACTTTAAATAAATTTAAATGTGACCACCATATGGTATATACCCAGTTCACAACAAAAACATTTTTTAAATCAATTCACAAACGCCGGAGTTATCGCATAACATACAAAAAAATATATACAGTCAAATGGAGACATGCTCCTTTTGAAGTTGGTTAAAAAATATATATTTATATTGCAAAACTATCTCATCTTTTGTCTGTCATAAATAAAAATAACATACACAGAACAATGTTGAAACATACATTTTTAAATACATTGCTAAATAAAAACATTTATCATGTAATACCAGAAGTTTGTATTGACCCCTTACCAAAATTGGTTGTATGAAAAAACTGCCCAAATAAAAAGCGACAACACACAAACAACAAACATACATTAAATACATATTTTACAGAAATAAAACATCACTTTATTCGAAATGTGTAGAAAACTGACATATTCGGATTGTAGTATTATTTGAAATAGTGCTTCTGCCCAAAATTTTTTTTTTTAACGAAACCATATTAAACATCATCAGCTGATCAAAATTAGAATGGGAGGTAATTTTTTAACCGACTTCAAAAAAGGAGGAGGTACTCAATTCGACTGAATTTTTTTTATGTATGTTACTACAGAACTTTTGACTGGGTGAACTGATTTTAATGATTCTTTTTTTTTTTGTTAAAGCTGGTGCTTCCCGAATTGTCTCATTTTATTTTGGTCCAGTTTTGAGAGTGGGATCCAGAAGAAATAAATATAAGACTAATATTGAAGTCGGTTTTTGTTTTGTTAGAATTATTTTCTAAATGCCCTTATCGTTTTTGTATGGGTAGAAGCAGTTTTTCAATTAAGACTACAGATTTCCATATTATTCTGTATACAAAAGCACGAAGACTTCGAAAAACAAATAACCAAATACCATCAACAATCAAAAATATACATCAACCATTCACTCAAACAATATCATATAAACATATACATGCAAAGCAAATACACCAATCATTAAAAACACAAAAAAAATCGTCCTTAAATTCGCCCATCATTTTTCAAACCTCAGTAAAGTCTGCTTAACTTAACACTTACCCTACACATTCGGCCAATGACCTTCTTTGAGACTAACTGGACGTTGGCTGAGGCGAGAGCGACCGCTGTGTCAGCCATAATTTCAATCATTGGTGAACCGAGACCTATTTAAATATAAATATTTAGAATTAATACTAATTTTATTATTATAGTAGTGAGGAAAAAGTAGATAAGCAATTTAGAGCTTATACAAGGTGTTACCGAAAGGGTATATTCATCCAAAAGGGGTGAAGAGTAAATCTGGTATACAGTCAGTTTACAAAATTTTAGCCTTATCATAAATTAATATAATGTGATCACTTTATGACATTGGTCTCAACAGTCATAAA
The DNA here is from genome assembly GCA_905475315.1 of Autographa pulchrina. Taxonomy (NCBI): domain Eukaryota; kingdom Metazoa; phylum Arthropoda; class Insecta; order Lepidoptera; family Noctuidae; genus Autographa; species Autographa pulchrina. The sequence goes on along the minus strand of FR997790.1, from coordinate 4,342,231 downwards.
AGCAAATTATATAAACGACAAATTTGAAGACCTCTGTGTATCGAGTGGCGTAGACACCGATTCTCAAGTTGTCGCTGTCCCGGGGTTCGATACCCGAACGAGTCAATGTAGAGAACTATTTGGCTATTGGTGGTTTGGTGTGTGAGTTGTCCGGAGATATTAGTATTATGATCTCACCAGAGTTAACGCTCCTCTGTATAAAGCTGTCCAGCACCATATCGATGAGTTCCGGCACGTGCCCTATAGAGCCCCAGATCTTGGCCTGCACAGAAGGATACATCTCCGTCTCCTCAATGGTGAGGGTGATCAGCTTCTCCAGGATCTGAGCCACTTGCTTCTGACGGCGAGACTCTTCGGACGGTTTACAGAATCTGGGTAGAAAGCACAAGGTAATTTAGACCTTATTTATTTGACGCTAAGGTGAGTTTTGGGACGGTTTGCAGGATCTTGGTAGATGACACATGGTAATTAAGACCTTATTTATTTGAGACTAAAGTGAGTTTTGGGATGGGTTGCAGAATCTAGATAGATATAAGGTGCTTATGGTAATTTGAACCTTATTCATGTAACACTGAGAAGACTTTTCAACCTCTCATTCTGCCTACTTTAGCATTCAACAACAAAAAATAATTTTGATTAGGTATAGTTATGGTAATTTGAACCCTATTGGAGTAACAATAAGGTGGCTTTTCCGTAGATGACACAAGGTAATTAGAAACTTATTTGCTCACCTCACTAAGTTGGCGAGCCACGGCGTCATGTATTCTAAGCATAAATGCTTTAGCTCAATGGAAGATCCTCGGAAACCCTGGTACAAAAAATATCATGATGAAAATGATTAATCCATATTCATATTTTAAGCGAAAGTAAGTCTATCTGTCTGTCTGTTACGCTCTCAAAAATAATATTTTGTATCTACGCATTTCTGAATTTTTATTTAATTTATTTTCTTGCTTTGACCTTTTTAGACGCGTTTTTATGCAGAGTGGGTATTATAGTCTTTTTACTTATATTTTTATTATAACTGTGTAGATAATATAAATGTATATTATAATATACTAGCTGTACCCGGCGTGCGTTGCAATGCAATTTTTTCTACCTAGCACCTGCCTACTACCTGCCTACCTACTAGCACTTAGGGATATGAAAAATAGATAGTAGCCGATTCTCAGACCTACTGAATATGCATAAAAAATTTCATAAAAATCGGTCAAGCCGTTTCGGAGGAGTATGGTAACTAACATTGTGACACGAGAATTTTATATATAAGATATACTGACCTGTATACACTCCTCTAGAAATTCTAGCGTAAGATGTGGCTCGTTGTGCGCGAGTTTCTCGCTCACGGATTTGATGAAAATCGTGTTGTTTGACGGGATGCAGAGACCTGAGTAGTAACATAAAAAATATACGTATTTGTTAAGAATACAGGAAATAAAAATATATATTTAAAATGCTAAGTTCAACTTATGACTCTTAATGTCCGTTATAAAAATATAAGAATAAAAAATATTAGAATTAATAAACGTGTGAAACATTTTGGTATTATCTCTGTTTTGTACACACAGACAGAATTTTTCAGTAAACTGCTCACTATTATTGGTTAACTTAAAGACTAAGAACCAATCACCAGACTTGATTTATGTTTGACAGGTGATTAACGTTTCTCAGAAACTGATGGTAAATATATTACATCTACACTTTCTACTCTAACCTGAAGTCTCCAGCAGTTGCCCCTCGATCTTCAGATGGAAGGTGGCAGTAAGGGCGCACAGCTGGTTGTAGGCCGCCGTCCTGAGGTTAGGGTCACATGACCCCAGGTTCAAGAACGCCATGTTGAGTAGGGTCCCCGGCACGTCTTTGGGACGGATTTTTTGATGGACTGTTACTGAGTCCTGAAATAATCATGCACTGTAAATAAATGTGGACAACATGACACACACTGCTCTGAACCCAAACAAGTGTTATGGAATCAGTGACAACGAATGTACCACAAACACCCAGACCCGTGAAAATATAGAAAAGTGGTTTTATACATTGACCCGTCCAGGGATCGAGGCCGGAAGCTCCAAGCACCACCTTGAAAACCGGTGTGCACGCCACTCGACCACAGAGGTCGACAAATTCAAGTTTGACTTGCTGTGTCAGCTGACAATTAGGGATTATGGTAGTTCAAAATAGTCTATATTACAGAATTTTAGGAAAATACTGACTACTTTTAAAATGCCGATTAGATCTTTGCAGATTGCTTAAGATAAAGATGCATCAATTTGTATGTGTTACATATAAAATGTTATGTGCAATAAAATTTTTGGTACCATTCTATCGTATCAGGCGTACAAATCACAAAAAAAAACAAGATCTAAAATAATGAACACTTTCGAGAAGACTGTCTAGCTTGTAAAAAAAAAAAATTACTCTATAGGACGCTATTTACATATCTAAGAACCATATAAATCACATCAGCTTTCAATTTGTTTATGAGACAAATTTGCCAAAATATCAAACTTATACTACGCTAAGCTACTTCATCAATAAATATTGACTAGGTGAAAAGCTAAATCATCAAAAATACATAGGTCATCTACACTCACACAAACACACATCCACGCACCCACACACACAGACAAGCACTTACACAAACACGAAACCCTTGACACAACACATCACAGCACACCCTACCATACATTCACATATTATTATACTGAGGCGTTGTTTCAGTTTTTAGTTTAAATATTTTTGTTAATAAGCTCTTATTTTTTGTTAACTACCTACAAATGTTCTCCTTCTATAATATTTTAAAATTACTCCTTATATCTTAAGTTCTAACATTTTCATTATAAAACTGTTCATTTTGCTTCCGTCGGTGGGGACCTGGTGATTTGTATTACAGGCATTTTACATGCCTACCTCAGACACCAGCTTCTCACATATTCTAGCCTATGCACATTCCTGTATTTAAGTAGATATAAGTATCATTGTAATTATGTAAGGTTGGTTCTTGTGAGGAGAAATAAATAAACATTATTATTATTATTACAACACACCGCACCTTATTTACAACGGAGGTATACACTCACCGGCTGGCTCAGCTCCCATCTATTCCTGATGTGTATGATGGACTGCACGATGTTATCGCAGTCGTTGTGTATGAAGCTCAACGGTGTGGACTCGTTTATTATGGACAGAGAGAACTGATTGTCGTCTACGAGACACACCTAAAAGAAAAAAGGTTGGTTATTAATAGAAAAATCGATATTATTATTGTTATTATAATTATAGACTGCCTCGTTGGCCTAGTGGTGCTAAGCGCGACTGCTACGCTAGAGGTCTTGGGTTCGATTCCCAAGTCGACCAAGGTGTTATTGGGTTTTTCTATGAAATTCTCAGTAGCAGGTCGGAGTTTGGATTTGTGCCCGGTTAGTGGCAATAGGCTCGCCCCCTATTACATGGGACCTAAACATACCGGCGAACTGTGGGTGTACATTGGTACACCTCTGCCTAACCCTTCGGGGATACAGGCGTGATGGTATGTTATGTTATGTTATAATTATAGCTGTGCCCAAAGGTTTTACTAGTGTAAGTGAACCTCGAAAGACATCTTTGTTTAGTAAATTTTCGAAGTTTCGAAGTTTTTGTAGTCTAAGTCATTCTGCTAATCGGAGTGAAGACGAAACGAATAAATTAAAGATCATGAAAATCCGTACACCCGTTCTTGGGTAATAAATGTTGTAGCTAACCCGAATTTGTTTTCTATAAAAAGATTAATATAATATGATTCGATATTATATTATATTTATCTGTGCTGAAAGAGAACTGTCTTAGGATTGAGGGCGCTGCTTTGTTGATTTACCATATTTGTCATAGTGCGACTGTAACATCTGAATATTTATAAAATAATGTTAGAACATAATGTTTTTCGTCTTTATAATTGTTTTATGGAATAATTTTATTGTAATCATAATGTATCTATTTTCGCTACGACGGTTCGTTTTCCGCACAGACTTTAAATTTTCAACTGTGTCTATATTTTTTGATTACATAGTCCATACAATATATTATGAATATTAAGTATAACTTACCTCATCAATCTCAGAGGCGTAATACACGTCATTTAGTAACACAGGTAGGCCCAGAACCTTGGTCTTTTCCACCGAAGTTATCTGAAGAGCTGTTGGTCCCACCTAGGAAATAATAGTATTCAAGTAAAAGTAAGTCCGGGTGGGAGATGGTAGAAAAATGATGGCGATAACTTTGAAGGTATATATCGTTTTTTCATAATATTTTATCATCATGATTATGTGAAATGATTTGTAACATAATTGCTAAGATAATTTTTATTCGAGGGCATAAATTTACATAAACTGTCAGAAAAAAAATCCTTAAATGATGGAGCCCGTTATAAAATAGCAAGTTTGAATATAAATTATTCAAACTACATGGATATAATGTCGAATTTACTACAATTTATATTTTGATTAGGCAGCCATCATTTATTTTTCTGCTCCATTAATTATTCTGTGGTTCGCAATTGTTGCAAATATTTTTACATGTACTTTAAAAACAGTTAAACAATAGCTTAATGTTGTTTAATTATTTTTCAAGCTTTAGAGCCTGCAAATGGGAAAATTTGAACAACAGAAAGTAAAAATTTTGGTCTATATTTTTAATAAAAACTATAAATACCTTAATAGCAACTTTAGTATCCTTATGCGAGAGTTTGAGCGCATTATTGAAGACTTTAAGGTCCTCCTCCAGCGCGAGAGTAGCGCCGGGCAGCTTCTGCTGCTCGACGTCGACGTACTCGCTGAGGCGGCTGTGGTTCTCTATGAAGATTAACTTGCGGTTGCCCTGGGGAATTAACGTTAATTTGTAAGCCAAAAAGAAAAACTTTATGCAAAAAACAGTGCAAAAAGTTGACTTAGTCGCTAGGTATTTTTACCAGTTAATCCTAAACAACCTTTAAAATCGAATAATAAATATATTTAGCCCGAAAGTTCGATCATTTTCTTTAAAAACTAAATGTAAAGGAAAACATTTAAAATTAAATACTTTAGTCATCATCATCTCCCGAGCCTTTTCCCAACTATGTTGGGGTCGGCTACCAGTCTTACCGGATTCAGCTGAATACCGTATTTTTACATGGAGCGACTGTCTATCTGACCTCCACAACCCATTTACTGAGAAACACAGTATCCAATAGTAAGACTGGTTGTCAGAATTGACTTAACGACTGCCAAAGATCTATGTATAACAGCCGGGACCTACTGTTTAACGTGCTTTCCGAAACACAGAGGGGTCTTGGTATGTTATAAATGGTCACCCATCCACGGACCAACCGCGGCGAGCGCGGCTTAACCTGTATTATCTGTCAAACCGTACACTTAAATTGAATACTTTAGTATAGTTAGAATTACTACATTGTGTACACATTACTAGGCATGTGTAGGTATACATTACCAGAGTTTATCTGGTAGATATGTGTACACAATGTGTAATGTGTAAAAATTAAGAAACCCCAGGCAAAACGAAAATTGCTTATAACTTTAAAAAAACTGAATTTTCATAAATTATAGCTAAGTAACTTTTCAAAAAAAACACCGAATCGCTATCAGCCCTTATTTTAAGGAACTTTTATGCCACAGACAGACATAGCCCGACATCTTAATCTCATAACACCCATCCTTATTCATTTATCGGAGGCTAAAAATCTTTGCAAAACTACCCAACATTCAATACATTAAACTTACCCTCAAAGGAGCCAAAATCGCCTCATGAAACTTAGTATACTCGCGCACCCAGCTATTGCAGTTGTATATATAACACGCATGTATGTTTATATACGCGACTTCTGGAAGTACTGTGAACCACTTCTGCAGGAAATCCGTTCTGAAACCGTATGTTTGTTAATGGGGGTCGTGTTTGTTTGAGGCGAGTGATGTAACTTATATTCCATAGTTGAGTTATAAATGTAAAAGTAATTTCTGTTACGCTTATAAGGGTAAACCGCTAAAGCGATTTGGATGAAACTCGGTATTAAGTAAGCTTGGATCCCAAGAAAGGATATAGGATACTTTTTGGCTCGATAGCTGACATCTACGCAGGCGGAGCCGTAGGCGAAAGCTAGTATATAGATGACTAAGTTATTACCTCGACTTTGCCTATGTGGTACTCAGTTATTGGGATAAAATAGTAGCCTATGTTCTTTCTTGCAGTTCAAACTAACTCTATATAAAATTTTATTAAAATCGGTTGTGTAGTTTACGCGTGAAAATCTACTTTCTCATTTAAAATTATAAGAATAAAGTATGGATTTATTGGTACATATAAGTTACATCACTTCAAAGAATTATCTTTACAAGAACATTACTGGCGAAAATTGCATACACGGTCAAAAAACTTTGTGTATATTTAACTTGAAAAGAGTAATTTTAAACTTGGTAGTAATTTTCGGAACACGTTTGTAAAGATAGTTCTTTTTTGCCTCTAATAACAGAAATAAGGTCCAGTAAGCAAAGCAAGATAAAGTTTTTAAAAAGACTTTCTCCTAGGTAGAATGACCATCGTTATAAATAGCTCAAAGAAATTAAATAAACTACTTTTTTTAGTTCAATTAAAATAATTTATTCAACTGCCGCACTCAAAAACTAACAAAATTGTTACTTACGGGATTTCTTATAATTGTTCATAGCATGCCATCTATCCATTGCATAGAGTACGTGGCAGCGCCAACAGCATCCTTAGCATGATCGCTAGTCGGTTAGACTGTACTTACGTCAGTCACTGCGGCGCCATTTGTCATGGAATGGCGCTCCAGTGATTGAGCATGTCAAGATTATGTTTTTGTGTTGATTGTTTTAAGCTTTACTAACACTAGTCTATAAGAACATTGTTACTAACAAAAGGGACACCATGGTCTGAATTAATAAAGTATATTATTATTATTATCCGTCTTCTGTTGCTTACAGAAATTTACTTAAATCGATTCTTAGAAATTCCTTTACTAAACATTTACGTCTCTGAGTACGGCAATAAGATTCTCAATTTATCTTTTGATGCAATACATTTATTAACACCTCTTTAACATAGCAGTTTCTGCAAAATATATTTTTTTACTTAATTCATCAATCATATTCCCCGAAGTGCTATGCTTTTCTAAACATTGATTGTCTTCCTATCTAGGAGATTCAGATCAGTACTTAAATAAAACTTACTGATCTGATATAAATTTGGGAAATAACAACAAGCATACTACATTACCGCTCAACCACATTAGTCGATATATCACAACTAAAAGCTAAAACGCGTTTATAACTAAATTTAGTCAACTAAACTTGCTAAATTTAGTCAACTAAACCTGCTAAACTTAGTCAGGATTTAGTGAGAAAATAGAGCTCAAATAATGAAAAGTTAGATATATTTAGCTTGGATTAGTAAACTAAATTTAGTTGTACCCGCGTTTTGACTTTTAGAAGTAATTTTAACTAAACGACTCTGTAGCACCATAGGAAATATTTTGTTTTTCTCTAATATTTAATAACAGAAACTAAATAAAAATCCAAGGATTAAAATTTAGAATTTTGTGTAATTAATACCAGCCTATAAACGTCCCACTGCTGGGCATGCCTCTTCCCATATTATAGAGAAGGCACGAGCATTGATCACCACGCTTGCTCTCTGCGGATTGCTAACAAAATTTTACCTTTGTTTTTTTTTCTTTGAAACTTATTGCCAATTAAAATATAGCCAATTATAATCTACTTGAAGCGTAGAGCACTAGGGTTCGTTTAAGACATGCTAATTTAGGAATATTGTTTATAAGTTACAAGGGTACTACAGATGTCGTTAAGAGACCTACAGATAGCAAGAAATAAAATAAAGAAAATATAAAACGAAAAATGGGAGGAATAAAAGTGTATATATGTTGGGTTATAATTTTTTTGGCTCTCATCATTTTTTTTGGGTTTGTTTTTGTTTTTTCTTTATATAAATTTGGAAAATACGAGATTCGTTTTTCTGTACCCTAAGAAAGTAGCTAAAGCACTTGTGTTATAGAATCAGACCAAGCCAATGTTGCTGTTATTACATTATCATCTGTCAGGCCTTTTCCCAACTATGTTGTGTTCGGCTTCCAGTCTCACTGGCTTCAGCTGAATACCGTATGTTACAGAGCGACTGCCTATCTGACTTCCACGACACATTTTACTGGGTAATACAGTATCCCATAGTAAGACTGGTTGTCAGAATTGACTTAACGACTGTCATGCCGCTATTATTACAACAAATAAAAAAGATGTATGAAAGTTTTGTATGGAAAAATAATATTTTGAGAGCTTTTGCTCGATTTTAACGGTATAAATCTTGTATGATAGTACGGAACTCTTTATGTGCGAGTCCAGCTCGCACTAAGCCAGTTTTTCTTATAACGGCCATGGTCATGTTTAGACCATACTTAAATTCCGGTTAGTTATTGTTTTGACTTAACCGTGTAAAAACATAGGTAAATAAAATAAATAAGGACTTAAATAAATAAATAAAACAGGAGATAGAAAAAAAATCTAAGGGAATCTATAATGGCACTGATTCTGTTGGTACTAAACCGATAACATGATCGTCCCTTTCTAATATTCAACATTAAAAAAGGACAAAACTTATTTTGATCTATTAAATTTTAAACTATCGCGCTGCATGTTTATAATAATATAACTCACGGGAATAAGGGCGTACATGCATAAATACTTATTTACACAAGCCGTGGTCGCAAGCAGACTCTAGTCTGTTCGACCACGGCCGGTGTAACCCGGTCGAAACGTCAAAAAAAGGTATTTATGCATGTACGCGCTTATTCCCGTGAGTTATATTATTATTTTGATCTATTTAAAGAAGTTTTCGAACAAGGTATAAATTTCGGGTGAACTCGCGCCTGAGTGAGAAAGTTTATTTAATCATCATAGATACCTATCATCTATGTTTAAAAATTATATTCCATCTTTCTTGAATGAACGACGATAGGGATGACACTGTATAAGTTTTTTTTAACGTCCGTCAGTTAGGTAAGACAAAATGTAAGAATAACCATGAACTGTGTATTTGTTTATACATGTATAACTATGTCATTTTGTGCAAACAACTTTTGGCGCAGTCTCTGCATCCAGACATTCACTCACTGCATTTAGCTTCCAAAAGGTGACCAAATTGCAGATCGCTGGTACTAGTATTAGCATATTTACTGAGTCTTTTCTAAGATATATCGAATGTTAGACATTTGAACACCTCATTAGTCTGCCCGTGAATACAACACCTACAAAGGCATCGAAACATCGGGACTTAAAATAAAAAATAAACTGCGATAGAATCCGTTCAAAAGCAGTTATATTTGAAGAATTACTTCGATTTTTAGTGTTATGTTAAACCAAAAAACACGTATACAATTTTATTTTTTCTTCCCTTACTGACACAAACTTTTCTTTTATCCTTTTTGGCATTAATAAGGATAATATATTACAGATGATTGTGCTTTCATTTTCTCATCTAACTGGTGGACTAATTATTTTTTTATTTATTTATTCGGGACATAATACAGTTACATATTACTTACTTATCTTTAAACAATACTTGATATTTATTTTATGTTTTTTGATAATTTTATCCGCTTTAAATGCCTATTTTAACTAGTACCCCCAACAGAACCAGCACCTGAATCGACTAACGCCCCCGAGCCTACATAATACGACCGTCACCTGAACCTGTTGTCAGAGTTGGTGTGCGTGAAGTCCACGATCAGCTCGAAGGGCTGCTGGCAGAACGGCTTCAGGGTCAGGATCACGTGGTAGATCAGCAGGTCTGCGTTTACTTCGCCGATCCTGGGGGAAGGATAAGTCAGTAGAAGAGGGATTTTTGGTCTGAGGGATCGAACATTGAAATTATTTTCAAAGCACATAAATAAATGAGAAATAACTATAATTGGCCCGAGGGGTTGAAAATTGGAATGTTGGTTGAACAAAATACTTTATGACGGTGCTATTTTTCAATAAATTTATGACAGGTTGAAATATATAAATTATGCACGAATGTTGATCACACCAAATATATATTATTACTAGCTGTGCCCCGCGGTTGCACCCGCGCGAATGAAAATTCATACACTATCTTTATAAATTATAGCCTATGTGTTATTCTGATGTATAAGCTACATTATTGTAAAGTTTCATTAAAATCCATTCAGTAGTTTTTGCGTGAAAGAGTAACAAACATCCAAACAAACTTTCGCATTTATAATATTAGTATATTATTATTGCAGTAAGTAAGTAAATAGCTATAGTACTTGTGTTGTGGAATCAGAGACAACGATTCCACAAACACTCTTCGAATCCTAAAGAATGTAGCCAAGTGGTTTAAGTGGTTTTCTCATTGTTCGCCCGGGTACCCCGTCGCACCCGTGACCTAAGAGCTTAAAACTCGACACTGAAAGTCTGTCAAAGTCTTTGATTACCTTATTATAGTTTTTTTTTTTTTAAAGAACAGCTTTAATACACTGGTTATGTTGATAGAAGTACTTTTCTAATTTAAAGCTAAATAACTTACTTGTATCTTCTAGAAATAAAGTAGAACACCGGATTCCCAAGTTTACTGGTCCCCGCCTGATAGAATATGTTCAGACTCTTGATGCTCTTAAACTCTTCCTTCTTGTGCATGTTGTGCTTTACGATAAACTCCTCGAAATTGGTCGAGGAAATGTCTATGGATGACCAGCGGGCGTAGGACGAGAAGAGAAGGCTGGATGTACTAGATGAGAAACTGAGAAAGAGTTATTTTTAGATAGGTATGGAATTAGAATTTATTTTGTTAGTAGATAATAAAATAATATTGGATATCTTTATATCTTTTTCAAGATATTAAAACAGAATATAATACCCGACAAATTTTTTTTTAAATACCTGTAAATCAGACAGTTAGAAAAACATTCACGGAATCGAACTTGTTTGCTGTTTATTTCTTCAACAAAACCTTTGTTAATACAATGTTTTTTTTATATTATATTAAGTAATTATTTTTTTATATTAAGAAATATAAGCGTGAAAATCAAACAAAAATACAGTACAGTTAGTAAACAAGATAATTATTTAATCATTTATGTCTAGGTACCCAAAATAAAGACATGACTAGATTGAAAAAAATTACAAAATGGAATTTGATAACTATTTTCTCATTATAAGAGTAATCTCTCTAAGTATAAATACTTACGACTCTATTGGCTTGTGTTCCGGAGGTCCTAAATACGCCAGGAGTGTTGCCATCTGTAATATAAAGTTTAAACTGAAATCATGTAATTTTGATATGTACGGCTGTAAACATAGGTGTACTGGTTTCATATAATTATGATGATGTTAGGCCACAACGATAAAGTATTCAAAAACACACAAAAAATCAATTTTAAAGCAGTATTACAGTACATTATTACACACACACACAGACAGGATATTACCACAGACGTTGTGGGGCCACAAAGTCAGCGTCATCTTTTATTCAAATCTAAACCGCTTCAAACCAGTTTAAACTAATTTGAACCAGTTTTTTATCACTATACCTTGTCGAAAGGCCTCCTGCCGACCGCCTTGTGGTCCCTGCTGCAGGAGAGATAGTCGCCTATCCTTTCCTGGTGGTTCCATAGCAAACGGTGCAGCGCCACGACGTTAGCGTCGCTTATGAAGGAGAGGTTGTGCGAGGTTTGGTCGATTGATTCGCAGTCCGATGCTATTTGTATGAAGAACCTAGGCAATGAGAGATTAGTTAGTTTTATTTATTTAATCGTTTATGTAGACACACAAAATCATATAGAAACAAAAGAATTAAAAGTAATTTATAACGTTACTGTTTAACGCAGACTATAAGCAAAGTTGTTTTTTTTTTTTTCAAAATAAAGACAAGCTATTTTGCGGGTTTAACTCAAGATTTTGCGTACCCTTAAACTTTCTGTTTAATATTCTATGCAATGAACTTCTTTGCAATGTAGGTCTTGGGGAAAAATTACTTTTATTACTTTATCTACTAACACATACATTGATCTGTGTGTTCGCAGTGTTTTACTATAGAATATTCTTTTTTAGGGTTCCGTACCCAAAGGGTAAAACGGGACCCTATTACTAAGACTCCGCTGTCTGTCTCCAAGCTGTATCTCATAAACCGTGATAGCTAGAAAGCTGAAATGATGTATTTTCACAAAGGATGTATTTCCGTTGCCGCTATAACAACAAATACTAAAAACCACATAAAATGAATATTTAAGGGGGGCTCTCATACGACGGTGGTACGGAACCCTTCGTGCGCGAGTCCGACTCGCACTTGGCCAGTTTTTTTCCATTATACAAGCTTAATATCAGAAGTGTGTTACAAATGTTTGCGTAAACAACGAGAATAACAAATTATGTGATTTTTTGTCTCTAACATTAATATTGAAGTGATAGCATTTTATCGTATTAAAAGGGTTAACAGGGTGCTGTCGATTTTGTATTGTTATATTGACGTTGATAACCGCTACTTTAAAGCCTAAACCTAATAAAATAATTTTGAATTATATTCGATTTAGTTTACATATTGGGTATTTGTTTTGTTTAAAGTGTATGCTTAAACTTAAAATATTTTACAACTTACTTTCGTCCCGCCTCGAAGTGCGCCCTCAAAAAGTGATTGAAGGGCAGCATATGCTGTTCCTTGGAGAACTCCACGTGGTTGGCGATGTTCTGCAGAATCTTGGACATGAGCATGAGGCCCCGCTTCACGTGCGGGGGCACCGGCCGGGAGACTATGCCCATCTCTTGTGGGGACACTGGGGGAGATGGTTTTGGGAATTGCATGAATTGCATTGCGATTTCTTGTGTAAACTGACTTCCATGAAATTTACATGGGACCACTTCTGAGATATAACCCTATTGACGACAAACACTTTTTGAAAACATTTCCAGAGAGATCGTAAAAAACATTAATAAAACGTATCCGACATGATCTTGAAGACGATGCTTGCCCATACTGTTCCTTACTGTTCATACTCTGGTAAGCGCACTCTACAGTTTAGTAATCCACACTTTAAGATTGGCTTTCTTTGGAGAACATAGGCCTATGTTTAGCATTTAACAGTGATAGGCTGATATAATGATGACATAAATAAATGCTTTAATTTTAGTATAGTAGCTGAAAACTCACCAATAGCAGGGTTAATGAACCTCAAGAAGAGCACGGTGCCGACGGCGCCGACGCTGGTCTGCGGGAACTGCGCGAACCGCTTGCTCAGCACCTGGACGGATAGAGCACTGGGATTCAGAACGAACGCTACCGGTTGCCGCGAAGAACGGCTGCCCTACCGATATAAACAAGTTTTTTTGATGTCTGTTCCTTTTGCAGAGTTATATATCATGTACTTTCTTAATTATTATAAGGGTGCGTACAGATCTGGCGAACGCGCATCGAATGAGAGCAGCTCTAGAACTGTTCGTGAGCTACTCGCAAGAATTTAATGTTAGTGTGCCGCTCGCGCGCAACTCACGCGCTCTGTGTGACGCACCCTTATAATAATTAAAAAAGCACATATTACTTTGAAAAAGTCACAGATACTTCTGACAAACGGTGAAGGGAAACATCGTGAGGAAACCTAGAATCCTAAAATTATGATTTGAAATTGCCAATCCGCAAATAAGCAAGCGTGGTGATCAATGCTCGTGTTTTCTCTTTTTCACTTTACCAGGTAACACAGTAACTCATAGTAAGACAAGTTGTCAGAATTAACTTAACGGTTTAACCTGTACTATCCGTCAAGCCATACGGCAGTTTTCCCTACATAAACCACGTAAAACAATGATACACAATGACACATAATACAATGATGAAGTAAATGGTCACCCATCTAGAACCCGGCCTGACTTACCTGATACAGACAGTAGCACATACTGCGCAGCTGCGGCGGGAATTTCTCCGCAGTGTTGACGATACGATCTAATACTAAGTCAGGTGTCAGGTGTCACCCATCATAAACCCGGCCTCGGTAAGAGTTGCTTGACTCACCTGATACAGACAGTGGCACATACTGCGCAGCTGTGGCGGGAACTTCTCCGCAGAGTTGACTATACGATCGAAAACCTCTTTAGTTAGGTCTATTAGGTTAGACCTGTTCATCTCTATGTCTTGATTTGGGTCTAGCCTGAGAACAAAAAAATATAGTAAGAAAAATTTTAACTAACATAAATATTGTGGACAACAACACATACATTCTTCTGAACCCAAGGTGAGTAGCTAAAGCACTTATGTTATGAGGAGAGACAATGATGGTACCACAAACACCCAGACAATGTAGAAAAGTGGTTTTCTACAATGACCCCAGGGATTAAACCTAGGACCTTAGAGCTAGCGATACCTTGAAAACTGGTGTATACACCACTCGACCATGTAGGTCATCTGTCTTCCTGTCCGTCTGTCTAGTACCCAAATCACAAAATTTGGTATGGAGTTACATTAACTCTAAAGCAGGTTCTGGAGGTAGCCAGAATCTTGCTGCTTGGAGCTGTTCCTCCACCTACCTGGCGGGATCCACCTCGAAGCTGATGTCGGTCCTCTCGTCAGCCTGGTCCAGCAGCGCGGAGATCAGCGGCTCCAGCAGGTTCTGGAGGTAGCCGTAGCCATAGATCTTGAAGCAGAACGCCATGATCTTGCTTCCGAGGGAGTTGCCTCGGAAGAGGGTCTGCATACAGTCCGATACCTAGAGGAAAAGTGGTAACACTATGTTTTAAAATAAAGATGCAGATCAGGATCTTCATGTACAGTGTGTTACCAAAAGGGTATATCTATCCAAAAGGGGTGAAGAGTACATCTGGTATAGAGTCAGTTTACAAAATTGTAGCTCAAAATGACATAATTGATATAATTCGTTTTTTTTTCGTTGTATGGCCCACCGAAACGTGGGCTAGACGTACCTATATCGAGTTTGATTTGGATTTCTAATAATCATTAAATTATATATATCTCACCTCAACCTCCCTATAGAATATGTTCCACAGCAGCGGTGCCAGCAGATGCTTGGCGTCGAACAGAGTCACGAACACTCGCGCCAGCTCGTCCATCTGTGACGTGCTCACCACGTTGGCCAGAGCCATCGCTATTGGAAGCTCGCCCTGTATGAACAAACAATAACAATTAATAAACATACATAACGATGTAAATGAGAATGAAACTAGGAGTAAGCTGAACGGTTTGACCAATAATACAGGTTAAACTGCGCTCGCCGCGGTTTTTCCAAGGATGGGTGACACTTTATAACATACCATGCATCGAAAAGCACGTTAAGCCTTTGGTCCCTATACGTAGATCTTTGGCAGCCGTTAAGCCAATTCAGACAACCAGTCTTATGATGGGATACTGTGTTACCCAGTAATATGTGTTGTGGAGGTCAGATAGGCGGTCGCTCTACAACATACGGTATACAACATACTCAGCATAAGGCTAGGCAGATGGTGATACATGAAGATGTTAATAGGTATTATGTAGCTAGGCTGATAATTTAAAGTCAGGGTGTCGAACTCCGTGCCCTGCTGCAGTATCTTCGTGAGGACTAGCACAGCTCCTACCTTGTCAGAGATCATGGTGACGAGCTGCACGAGCTGCTCGAAGCGGTCGGCCAGCACTGTCTCGGCCAGGGTGTCGAACTCCGTGCCTTGCTGCAGGATCTTCGTGAGGACTTCCATGAAGGCTGCACGGGTTTGGAGGTCGCGGTGGTATCCCAGGTCTAGGGAAAGGAGACTGATATCAAAAGTTGAACATTTATATAGAGGTCAAAACAACACAGCGTGTTCAAGTACTGTGATCTTGGCTAACGCATATACAGGGTATTACCGAAAAGGTATATCTATCCAAAGAGTACAGTCACGAGCAAATTGTAACATAAAAATTTAGTTAAATTGTAACATAAAATTAGCGATATTTTTGAGTTGAAAGTAAGAAAAAAAAACTATGAATATGAATAATGAACTGTTTTCAATAATTTCTTCATAGCACGTCTTACAATACCAATCTAGAATTAAAGAGAAAATCGATGAAAAATTGTAGATTGTATACATATTTTTACTCGTGACTATGATCTGATATAGAGTCAGTTTACTAAATTCCAGCTCGAAATGAGGTATTTTTTATGATTTATATATATCCAAACCTGGATTTGCAAAATTCGGATCTCAAATCGCCTCCAGTGAGTGGTGATCAATTTTCGTGCCTTTTCTATATGGGGGACGTATGTAGGCTGGTGTTATTATTATATTTACTTACCGATACTATGCATGAGGCCCGAGTCTATGTTAGCGCTGAGTAGATTGGACATGGCTTGTATGGTCGCATTGCGGAGTGTCTCCAGCCGGCCAGGACCTTCAGCCATTTCTACTTCGTTGCAGTCGTTTAGCAGGTTCATGAATAGTGTGAAGTACCTAAAGAATACATTAAGTAATGATCAATAATACATGTGGACAATATCACATGCAATGCTCTGAAACTAAAGTAAGTACCCAGATATAAAGAAAGGTGCCACAATCACCCAGACCTGAGACAATGTGGAAATATGGTTTTCTATATCTATCCGTCCGGGGATCGAACCTGGAACCTCAGAGCTAGTGGCACCTTGAAAACGATGCTACAGACACGTTAAACTTTCAGCACCCTACGTACACTTCATTTACTCAGTGGTAAATATAGAATAGAATAGAATATACTTTATTGTACAACTTTAAAATTACATAAAAATAATAAAAAACAGTAATATAAAAACAATAATATAGTGTATTACATACATAGTGCATGATGTTTGTGCTTAGCAAATTCAACTCTATAACACACACTCTAGAGAAAGAGCTATACCCAGTACAGCTATCACGAAAAGAACATAATTTAAATCAAAACACTGAAAAAACAACACTAAACCACACATCATAAAGCACATATTCCTATGAAATAAAACACTTACTTCAAAAACAGCTGACTCTTGGCCTCCATGAGGTCTCCGCGGTCTGACTCTTCAGGCTGAAGCGGGAGACCCTTCAGGAGAGACGCTACAGCCTCCATGCAGGCCTGGTCCAGCTCGCGGCAGCAGACCAGGTATCTACGTAGAAATTGAGATGTTTTCATAAATAACTTGCTGAATGTAATCCCACTTTGAACCCGGGTTCCAACAAGGGGACCACCCTTCTGCCAAGACACTCTTGCTGTACATATTTATCAGAAACTATATATATGACTAATAAATCATTGTCATGTTTGAATGATGCACAATCATCACCTTGTGGATCATTCTTGGATATTGTTTTAAATGTATTTTCTGAACCCTGAAAGCTAAAACACTTATTTTATGGAATCAGAGACTACGAAAGTACCACAAATATAAGATCCGTGATTATATATAAAACTGGTATTCTTCATTTACCCGTTCAGGGTCGGATCCAGGACATCAGAGCTGGCGATACCTTGAAAACCGGTGGCAAGAAGAGGACCGTAGAGAATGAAAGAACAGAGAGGCCTATGCCCAGCAGTGGGAGGATCTCCTGGTGATGAGCTGTTCTAATGATGAAGACGGAAGCTTACTTGGTGATGGAGCTCGCGTCTGCCCTCAGCGGCGGCGCTATCTGGTGGCTGGTGCCGAGCACCCAGTCCGTAACGTACTCCACCATCTTGTTGCGGAACTTCATCTCCTGGTGATCATAAATAAACAATACATATAATAATAAAATTATAAACTAACTTTACTTAAATATATACACAATAGATAAAACATAAGCTGCCACAACACTGCCACACATAGCTGCGAATTTGCATCGCATTGCAAATGTCTGCAAACTCGCATTCCATTTTAAACTTCATTTAACTAGAAGTTCCTGCGATGTGGCATCGCATTGCAGTTTTGTGTGGGAGTCGTATGGCTGTAATAGACCGGCGAGCCACGAAGGAGGAGCTGGCTCAAGCTCGTCAGGAGCTTCGAGCCGGGCTTGCCACAGCAAGCTTTACCGACGAGCCAACAAATCCGCTGTAAAATCCGCTACAAATAACAAACTACTTCACGCAAATAAACTTAAGCTCGGGTTAGCCATACAAAACACGCAAAGTTGTCTGTGAAAACTGTGAAAATTTTAACTGTCTTCTTATCGCGCTTCATGACATTCAACCCTTCGACAAACGTGAACGAACACTAAAGGCTTCGTAAAGGAAGTACTTAAAAAAAAGTTATTTAATCAAATACTCAAGTTAGTAGGAACAATAGTGTTACCTGTCTAAACGCCAGATCGTCTCTTCTCCTCATCATAGCTTCTACCACTTGGCAGAGTTTCGTCTTAATGTGCACAGACAATACCGTCATGTCGAGGTGTCGAACGTACCTGTGGGAAATAAAACATGTGCATATAAAAAATGTATATTAATGTACCAAATGGAAAGAGGAAGGGTAGCCTTTATAATAGTGCTCAAGGTACATACCCTGATATGCGCAGTCTGTCGTTTCACATCTATACTCAAAGATGAGGCATTTAATGATTTATCGGGTGTTAGCAAAAGGTTATATCTATCGAAAAGGGGTGAAGAGTACATCTTGCTTATAGTAAGTTTACAAAATCGCAGCTCAAAATGAGTTATTAAAATATTTAAATCCACTTTTCGCTTCAATTTTTTGCCACCAGAAGACATAAAAGAAATTTAAAGATACATATAATACATTTGGTGTTAAATATTAATGCTAAAAATAACAAACCAATCATTTATCGAACTCATTTTGACTCTATACCAGATGTACTGTTCACCCCTTTTGGATAGATATACCCTTTCGGTAACACCCTGCACATCCTTGTAGGCTGGTACTATTTGACACTGACCTGACTATAGACAACATGAGTGTCTCAATAGACGTAGTGCTCAGATGTTCGTTGGGCTGGCCGCTCTTCTTGATGTCCAAGATACTCTTCATGACGAAGATCGTGTGCTCAACGAATTGAGTATTTATTTCTGTTAGCATTACCTGTGGATAAGAAATGTATGTTTTTAAAGAATAATATAGAATCATCTCCCGAGCCTTTTCACAACTATGCTGGGGTCGGCTTCCAGTCATACCGGATTCAGCTGAATACCGTATTTTACATAGAGCTACTGCCTATCTGACCTCCATAACCCATTTTACTGGGTATTAACACAGTATCCCATGGTAAGACTGGTTGTCAGAATTGACTTAACGACTGCCAAAGATCATACAGTCGGAACCTACGGCTTAACGTGCTATCCGAGGCACGGAGGGGTCTCGGTATGTTATTAAAGTAAATAATCTTCGCCTTTTGCCGTCTAATAAAAATCTGAAAACAACCAGATGCAGTGAAACTTTAGTTCAATTTAGTGAGCTATATTATTGTGCTATGAACTATATGTTATTATAGCGTTACCCAAAGTAAACTTCAAAGATATTTTTTTTAACTATGGTACAATTACCAACCTCACCTGCTGCTGCTGATCAAAGAACTTGTCGATGATAGCTTTGATCTGGTCGAAGAGTATAGGATAGAGAGCCGGCGACATCTCGTAGCCGACCAGCTCCTTGACGTGCGTCTGTATCTGCTGCCCTAAGGAGCTGGCCTATGACCCTATGGTAACTGAACTCACCTGCTGCTGCTGGTCGAAGAACTTATCGATGATAGCTTTGATCTGGTCGAAGAGTATCGGGTACAACGCCGGCGACATCTCGTGGCCGACCAGCTCCTTGACGTGCGTCTGTATCTGCTGGCCGAAGCGCTCGTTACTGCAGAGTAACAGGCGTAGGAGTTGGCCTATGAACCTGTGGGATTGTTTATGTGTTAGTTAAGAATACGGGCTAAAATGGTTCGGAAAGATAGTATTTTTGGTATGAAAAACGCCGGTTTAGTTTTAAATAACCGGCCAAAGTTTTCGAGATTCATTAAAATATACAGGGAGTTAATCCCTGTCGGATCCGTTAAGGTGTCGTTAGATATCGATATCTGATTACAAAAATGTGGAAAAAAATGGAAAAAAGAAAAAAAAAATTTTAACCTTAATTTTTTTTTTCTCAAATTTCGAGAGGCAGTCGGCGTCGTCACAGATGCTACCTTATTACCAAACAAAAGGCCCCCAAAAATACCGACGAAATTGGTGTTGTAGTTTTTGTTTTATTCTCAAATTTAGGGAATTTCGGGGCAAAAAATGGTTATTTCAAAATCCATTATTATTGTTTCTATCATCAATTTTCTAAATTTGATATTTTATTTCGGCATGTAATTGTGAACCCTCTATCACCCTTTCGGGTCGGACAGGGGTTTCTTAACACCCTGTATAATATTTTTGATATGATGAAAAAAACTTGTAAGAGAAGATCTACCACTGAAAGCGAAAGTGTAGATTTTACAACAGCGTAATTAAGTTCACCTATCTAGACACTACCTGTCTAGGTTCAGTGACTACATTATGAACTAGTAGCTACGCTAACTTATAATAATAAAATAATATTTAAAATGTAACTCTGCATGGGTTAAACAAATAACTCCAGTAATTAACAAAAACGAAAGAGTCGGTAGTAGGAGAAACAATAGAATATATAGAAAATACTTACTGTGTAACCGGACAATATTGCACTTCTTGCGAGCTATTTGCCAATACATTATACTTCCTCGAATCTAAAAAGACAAAAAACACATTCAAAGTTGCACATACAGGTAACAAAAGTGTCTATATCCTTCAATCGTAGGTATAACATAGAGATTGAAACTGGGCTTTCTATCGACGGTAAAGAGCATTTTTAAAGTACTTAGACGTTGACAATGATTTCTCTTTGATGCTTATTTTAACCCTTCTGTAATTCATTATTTGTATATTTTCTATTTACCATGTCCATGTAAATGTGACCAAGTATTGGAAGGCCGTCGTTGTAGACAAACTCCGCCGAGCGCGCAGAGAAACGATGTTATGTTCGCCCACTCTTGTATCTGCATCTATAACAAGTTATATAACATATTGTAAGTGTAACTATGAAAATATAAGACATACGGCAGTAAATTAAATTGGTATAAATGACTTTTTATTCTGCGTACAAGAATTCAATCTAGAGATGTAAAAAACTCGAGTCTTTGAGTCTTAATTCGATAGACTCGGCTCGATTTTACAAGACTCGGTGTACTAACAAAACTCTGAGCCTTGAGTGGAGCCGAGCTCCAGTCCTTTCTCGAAAACTCGAGCGCCAAAATAGAACTCGTATTTCAAAAAGAGCTCAAGTCTTAAAAACAAGCTCACGTCTCAAAAAGAACTCGAGTCTTAAAAAGAGCTCGAGTGTATCGAGTCTTGAGCGTATCAAGGTTGATTTATTTAAAAATACCAATTTTTATTGTTTTACTTCCTATAATATATTCTTCTATGTTATATTTTTACTTCTATATTATTATTATTCTATATTATATTCTTCCTATCTTATATTCCTATATTATTTTTATTCCGACTTATATTTTATTCCCTGTTCATTTATAAAGGAACTCCAAATGGAAAAGAACTTGAGTGCGACTCGTCGCGTGAAACGACTCGAGCTCGAATCAAGACTTGAGCGCCATGTTGCGCTCGAGTCTCTATGTAGAATTTAGTGCTCTAGTCTGGGGGTCGTGTTGTAACTAGTCGAGCTGTGCTCTTTGTCAGCTGAGCCCAAAAATTTAGGACTCAAAAGACTCGAGTTCTTTACATCTCTAATTCAATCCTACTACCATTATAAACGTTAAAGATTTTGAGGGATGAATGTCGACGAATGTAAAGAAACAGATAGTTAATAACCCTCATAAATGCAATTATTTTACATGAGTAAACTATCGGGAAATCTCGAGCTAAGCATAAATTAAAACTTTTTTTTTGCGATGAGTTATTCATAATAATTGATTGATTGATTAAGATTGTCATAATAATCACGACAGGAGCATTCCCTAATAGGATTCGAAAGTGAAAAAATTGCAGCTTTCTGCTGTCAAATCCTATCGTATTGGTTTCGCTGAGCTGCCGCTTGGCTTTTGCAGTTTTAGGTAATACTTCTGCAGGTCACCTTTTCTACTGTACCTAAAGGTAAGGTACACTTATCACGGGCTGAGTTTTGGATGAGTTTTACTTTAGGTATATAAGTTTTCTCTTTTATATCTAAAGGTTAAGCACCCTCATCAAGGCCGGGTTTCGGATGGGTTTACCTCGAAGTCATGTTCGCTGCTAGTGTGGTGCGAGACCCTCCGCTTGGCGACGGCGCGGTGCAGAGCCTCCATCTGGCACTCGTCCACCTTGTCCCCCTGACCCTTAGGGTACTTCTGCAGGAGCTTGCAGAGGGAGTCCCTAATGAAAAAGAGTTTATTTACTAACAAAGTCATTTAATTCTAACCAACTTTCCAAAAGGAGCAGGTTCTTCATTCAACGACGTTTAATTTTAGGCAATATCTCCGGACAGTTGGCTACTGAAGTTTTTTTAAGAGGATTATAAAAATATTAACAAGTAATTTTACTTTATTTATTTTACCTTTGTGGTAACATTAATTTCATATAATCTCTCTCACTCTCTCTCACACTTTCGCACAAAACATCCTTTACTTCACTAACCTCCCACCTCTATACTTTGATTCGCTTTATCTACTTAAATTTTCTTATTTTGAAAAAGCATTATATTGAAATATAAATTCGATATTTTTTATTATCTAGCTAACGGACTAAATAAATTATATTATTTCATACCCAGTCACTTGTTATATAAGTATATAAAAACATACCAGCATCGGAAGGTCTCCTCCCAAACCGGTTGGACGCCGTTCACACAATGTTCTATCTTCCTAAGTAGAGCCATTATCCTCTTCTGTAAAGCTGCTGAACCTAACATATTAAAAATAAAGTTTTATGACAAAATAAATAAACTTTTAATATTAAAATAGGGCAGTAACACCATTCTGCTGAACCTAGCACAATTAGGATACCGTTTTAATTACAAACTAAATAAACCCAATTAATAAAATAAATAAATAAAATAATAATAAATGCGGACAACATCACATACATTGTTCTGAACCCAAAGTAAGTTGCTATTTAAAGCACTTGTGTTATGGAATTCAGATACAACGAAGGTACCACAAACACCCAGACCCGAGACAATGTAGAAATGTGATTTTCTACATTGACCCGTCCGGGGATCGAACCCGGGACCTCAGAGCTAGCGACACCTTGAAACCGGTGCGTACGCCACTCGACCACGGAGGTCGTCAAAATAGGGTTAGTTACACCATTTATAACTCAAGAACGGGTGGACAGATCTTTGGTTTTGTTGGATTCGATTCGAATCCGATAGCAGAAAAACTATAAAAACATTGGGGATCGGGATAAGGAACTATAGCGAGTGAAACCGGAGCACAGCTTGTAAAAAATATATGAGAATTTCCCGACCAAAGTGCTATTACATTTGCTACTGCTGAACCGATCTTAAACATCATTTAGATAGGCTTACAAACATTTTTTTAATTAAATTCGAGCGACTTATTTGGTAGCTGCTCAGTCAAATAATACTACAATAACTTTAAGTCAAAGATTGTTTAACAACCCTTTTGGAATTTCATCGTCTCCAAGTAAAACAATATTGTTTACATAAATATAACTCTTTGTAATAAATATACTTACTGTGTATATTTTTGTAATAACATCCTCTTCCCATATCCTGACTAGCAGCTTGCAATTTAAAAGATGAAAAGTTCAATACACAATTTGATTTGAAAATACAGTGGGTCAAGTTTTAAAGATTTTTTTCGCGCGATTTAAGCTCAATATAAAAAGTTCTGTACACAATTTGATTATTTGGCAGAGTCAGACTTAAGATAAGTTATAGAATCAGGCGTTACTTTGCGGAAATCCATGACATTAAATGTTATGAAAGATATTTAGCTTTAATTCCGCTACCAAAATCCAAGCTAGGAAGCAGGATGCAGTCCCCCCCTTCTGCAAAATTTTTCCTGCATGTGCATTTTGCATGAGGGCAGGAGGGTGGGACTGCATCCTGCTTCCAAGCTTGAATTTTGGTAGCGGAATTAAAGCTAAATATCTTTCATAAGTTATGCCGGAACTCGCAGACGAGGCAGGCCGAGGAGACGGTGGCGGGATGACATCGATCGCTTCTTAAGTGATTGGTGTCATTTGGCTCCAGACAGAAAAGTCTGGAGTCAGACGGGGGAGACCTTTGCCCAGCAGTGGGACACAAAACAGGATACATAAAAAAAAAAAATCTTTCATAACATTTAGAGTCAGACTTTTCAAGAATTATTTCTCTCACGACTTTACTTGGGAACACATTAAAAACATACGCAATTTTTTTTGTCAGACCAATTATGACGTCATATTCCATGCTGAATAAGTGTTATTGTTCCTGTTGACATGGACTCATGACAATCCACAGTGAAATGTAAAAAGCAGGGTCAACTGCAGTTATTTATTTATCTGTAATGACCATTACGCTGATCAGCCAACCCTTTTGGGCCAAACTTAAAACAGGAATACTTGGCTTCTTTATTTTTACACGACTGCCCAAAAAGGAGTGTTATGTTTTCAGGGTTCATGTATGTATGTATGTATGTATGTATGTATGTATGTATGTATGTATGTTTGTGAGTTTCTTTATTCCACCATAACTTCTAAAAGGCTTGACCGATTTTAATGTTTGTGGTATCATTAGAAGCTTTGAGTTATCCCGAGTGACATAGGCTATGTGGACATTAAAAAATGGTCAAGTGTGAGTCGAAATCGCCTGCAAAGGGTTCCGAACGATATTTTTTTTTTGTGTTGTGTCATGTTTTTTTTTTGTTGTTCACTAAAAGGTATTAAATAAAA
Source organism: Autographa pulchrina (assembly GCA_905475315.1). Lineage (NCBI taxonomy): Eukaryota > Metazoa > Arthropoda > Insecta > Lepidoptera > Noctuidae > Autographa > Autographa pulchrina. Next base: position 4,317,346 of record FR997790.1, on the reverse strand, counting down.
AAAATATAATTAAAACAATTAAAAAACACGCCTGCCATGTCAAAAAAAATTAAAACAAGTCAAATATTTGCAGTCGGGGGACCTGTAATGAATTGTTCCAAGTAACCGACCCCGACTGCAAATATTTGACTTGTTTTAATTTTTTTTGACATGGCAGGCGTGTTTTTTAATTGTTTTAATTATATTTTTTTTATCATTATTTATTTTTTGTTATGCTACTTTTTTTTTATTTTGTTAACTGTAATTTTTGTGTCTTTGTGCTATGTCCAAAGTAAACGGCACTTATTTCTTTCTTACTTTACTCAGTTGAAAGATTAATTTATGGGAATTTTAAGGATTCGTTCTTATCTACATTATATTTAAATAAAACTCACCAGTAGTAAGCACAGTAGAAGTATGAGCGATCTCTTGAAACACAGCGTAGTTTGGCAGAAGACACTGCGTAGTGATCTCATCTGAACCACAGCGTATATCTGCCTCTTGACACAGTAGGGCAAAGCAAGACATGGCCACTAGCACCACGTCCGTGTCGATCGACCACAGGCACATGAAGAATACCACCTAAATACAAGAGTGTTTATAAAGAAACAAGCTTTTTATGTAGTTGGCAATATAGCCTGTGGTTGGCAATTTACCTTGTAGTGGGCAACATATTGTATAGTTGGCAATATACCATGTAGTTGGAAGCGAATAGTTTGCAAAAGACTCCTGGGGTGGCCTAATATTAGCTTTAAATGTGAAATATACCCGGTGATGATCAATATACATTATACACTGTAGCAAGCAATATACTCTTAAGCTTGCAATTTACCTTGTAGTTGGCAGTATACCCTGAAGTTGATAATGTACCTTGTATTTGGCAATATAGTCTGTAGATGGCAATATATATACCACTTATACCCTATATACCACTTACCTCAAGTTTAATATGCGCCTGCTTACAAATCGGTATCTGCGACCCAACGTTGGCGTACTCCTTGTGTTTGGCGAGGAACTCATTGCGGCAGGTCAGGATGTCTCTCAGCCAGCGGAGGACCTCGCGATAGTTACATATCTGACGCTGGATTAACTTCTGACTGATGTTGTATAGGACTTGGGAGCTGGAGAAGAAAATTATAATGAATATCGTGATTGAGAAGGTGTAATTGAAAGGGTATATCTATCCAAAAGGTATGAAGAGTACATCTGGTATACAGTCAGTTAACAAAATTGCAGTTCAAAATGAGTTAATTTAGTCATTTCCAATTTTTCCCATCAATTACTTGACACCATTCAAGAAAAGAATTGGAATTAAATATATCATGAATTTTTGGCATTGATAATTCGAATAAATATATTAGGCAATATATCCAGTAAGTAATATTACAGACTTGCTGTTGGACGGTTGCACATACGTACTCTATGCAGGTTAACAAACAAAACAATTTTTCTCTCTGAAGGGCCTTACCTACCTATACCATGGGCAAAATAGGGTGTAGTTGACAATATACCCTGTAGTTGGCCATATACCGCACTATTTGGCAATATACCGCTATATTTGGTCATACACGCTCACCTTATATCCCAGAACGTGTTCAGCGGGGCCTCAGGGTTCCACATATGCACTCTATGGGGCCGATGCAAAGCTAGCAATGCATCCATGGCCGCCTGCGAGATCTCGCCCATGCCGGTCTGGTGCACCAGAGAGACTAGGCCGTTCATTAACTCTGTGGTAGAAGACTGGATCTCAATGCTGGACCGGCCGGGATTCTGTACAAAAAAAAACATAATTTAGATAATAAATAATAAATAAATAAATGCGGACAACATCACATACATTGCTCTGAACCCAAAGTAAGTAGCTATAAAGCACTTGTGTTATGGAATTCAGAAACAACGAAGGTACCACAAACACCCAGGCCCGAGACAATGCCGAAAAGCTGATTAGAATTCTAACGACAAAAACTCGAATTCCAGTACTATTACCGTATAACTTACGTCATGGAAAGAAAAAAGATAAAATAGTTTTTCGTGCATCTGTATGTAATTTTTTTCTATTCGTTTGTACAGCGATAAAACTACCTTGTACTTATAAATAAAAAAAAAAAAACTTTCTATAATACTTACACTCAACATAAGCATAGGATCAGAATGTATCAGTTTGACCATACACAGCAGCAGATTCCTGTAAGCCGGCATTTCCTCACTCTTGTTGAATTTAGACTGGACCTCCTTGGATTTGAGGGAGAGGGAGATCATACGGAGAGGAGTGTGGACGACGTAGCCCTGTAGAGAGAGAAAATAGAGATATATTATTATTATTTACTAGCTGTGCCCCGCGGTTCCACGCGCGGTAGTACTTAGTCCCCTTTAAGATTTTTTTTTTCCTAGATATAACTTAATTACTCCTTATATTATTAGTTATTTGCAAGTGAAAGTGCCTTCAAAACCGGTCGAGCCGTTTCAGAGATTGGCAGGAACAAACATTCAAACTGACAACGATTTGAACAAATGTTTTTTGAATACGTGCCTTATACTCCTATACTTAGTTAGATATGCATTTAGTGAAAAATGTTAACTTGAAATTACAAACACATTTCAATTTGATTAATTTGTATATACATAGATTCTTTCAAATCAAAATCAAGGAAAAAAAAAAGATCCGTGGGTATCTGCCGCGAAAAACATAGCTCCGTATTTAAAAAAATCTTAAAAATTGTTTATCGTATTTAAAAGTGTTAAAAAGTAGTGAAACAGTGAGATATAACTATGATGCAGATGTGGTAATGTTATCTAAGTGATTTAAAAACCAAAACAAAACATATTAACAAAACTATTAGAACGCTTGTATACGCATTCAAAATTCGCTAAAACTCTTAAAAAATACGGTTTATACACGATAATTAAGTGTTTGTGTTCGAAACTGTGTCTAAAACAACGGAATACTACAGTTACTACAACTAAAAACTCTAAATAATAACAGTGAATTGAAAAAGTGAACACGAAAACAACTGACTCTCAATTCAAATAATGCAAAATATCAAATAACCGCCTTTTTTGAGAAAATAAGAATTATTTTCAATACCAAACGTCTATTTCGACCGATATCGTAACTGCACGGATAGCCGAGTCAACACATAGCTGCTACTTTTTGACTTCGGAGCGCACACAACATCACCGTGGTCGCAAGTTCGATCCCAGCCCACACGCAACTCACTTTTTCATACTTAAATAATGGATTCCTTAAGTAATATAACATTTCGAAAGAAACCGCGCCGATCACCATCACCGACAAATACTAAAAAAAGTGAATTTGAAGATGCCAATATTAGTTCCGATCATTCTATACTAGATGGCACCACTAGTAGTTTGCCATGCATGTCGGAGGAAGAATTTAATCTACAACTTCGAGAGCTCAGAAATGAAATTCAAAATCTAAAAAATGAATTAGCCAAAGCGCAAGGAGCAATAAAGCACTTAGCTTTAGAAAACAGCGAGTTGAAGAGCACAGTTTCAGATATGAGCAAAAAATATGAAGAGGCTGTTCGAAACCTTACGTTGACAAAGAAAACTACACAGTTAATACCAAAAGGAGTCAGTCCGCTAAACAACGAAGCTCTGACGTCATCCCCATCATCAGTGAAGCAGCTAAAGCCTCCCCATATTTCATCGAGTACTCAAGAAATTAAAGAACTAAATGTTCCGTGTAATAATAAAGAACTGAATAAAATGTGTATTATAAGTAGCAATAAAAATAACAAGATTCTTCAAATAGCGGAAAACACTATTCATAACTTCAAATTTTGTCATTATATTTATCCATACTGTAACGTAATAAAATTAATAGATAATTTAAGTAAAAAAATAATAGATTTTACAGAAAAAGACTACTGTGTTATTATGATAGGTGAGGAAGATTTTGTAAAAACTATAAATTACCACAATCTGATTGCTCACATTAGATCCACATTACAAACATTGAAACATACGAATATCATTATATGTACACCTACTTATAGATATCATGGCTATTCCGTACTTTATAACTCCAGAGTTGAGGCGTTTAATGATATGTTGTGTAATGATAATGAAACCTCCAAATATGCTATAATTATGGATTCTAATCAAAAACTGGCTTGTAGTCATAGTATGTTCTCTGTTAACAGAGGAACTTTAAATGATTACGGTATGAGAAACATATTTGAAAACCTAAATATCCTAATAAAAAACAATGAAATACACACAAAACAAAATAACCTAATTAAAATATCTGAAGACACACAAAACAATTTTTTTCGAGAATAAAATAAAATGTAATCTTTTCCACCAAAATATTGCTGGTATTCTGAATAAGAAAGATTTATTCGAACTAACTATTCAAGACTTAGAAAGAAAACACGATCAAATTGGTATCATCTGTCTTACAGAAACGTTTATGAAAAAAGGTACAGAAAGTAATCTTTCTATTACAAACTTTAGACTAGCAGCATCATATTCTAGAACAGATCAACGCAGAGGAGGTTCTTGCATCCTTGTAAGAAAACATCTTGATTTTAAGCCTATATTATTTAAACTTATAGACCCTATACCGTTTCACTTTGAGTTCTGCTGTACGGAAATAGTTCAGCTCAAACTTTACATTGTTTGCATCTATAGAATACCTAACGCTAACGCAACTATTTTCTTACAAAATCTAAATGCCCTCTTAAAAAAGCTTACAAAAAAGTCTAAGCACATCATATTATGTGGAGATTGGAATATTGATCTACTAAAACCAAACAACCACTTTACCAAGGAATTACACTCTACACTTAAAAACTACAATATTACTAACCATATAACTACACCGACAAGAAAAGGGGCTTGCCTAGATCTAATAAGCAGTAATATTTCTAACGTCACACCTAATACACATTTTCTAGCACTATCTGACCACGAAACCGGTCAAACCATCTCCTTTCAAATCACTAATTATAACAATGAAGGTAACCTTAAACGATTTTGGTTTGAAAAACGTAGAGACTTTAGTACCGAGAACACAAAGAAATTCATATCTTGCATGGAAACCCTATCATTCAGCGATGTTTATGAGTGTATGGATGTTGATGAAGCATTCAATCTTCTACATGATACTATAACATTGTTTTACAACTTATGCTTCCCTATCATAAATGTCAAAATAATCAATAAACCTATTAAAACTAAATGGATGACTAAGGGTTTAAAAAAATCGTGCCAAAATAAGAGAAAGCTCTATTTAAAGTTCCTCAAATCATCAGAATACAAACACTCTCACCTCAAACAATACAACGTCTATAAAACTATTCTAAAAAAATGTACTCTTACAGCTCATAAAATACAAAATACTAGATATATAGTTAAATCTAAGAACACTTGTAAAGCGGCTTGGAAAATAATAAAAACTAATCTCAATTGTGATACTAATACTACAGATATAAAACACATAAAAAATAATAATTTAGATTTGTATAAACCTGAAGAAATAGCTAATAGTTTTAATAATTATTTCATTAATTTAACAAAAAGTCCTAATACTACAAACAGTAATAACCTATTTCTTAAAAATATTCCGAATAACTCAAATACAATTTTTTTAAGACCAGTTGACGATTTAGAAGTGTATAAAACAATAAATTCACTCAATAGCACCAACTCTACGGGATACGATAACATTGACACCAAAATAATAAAAAAATGTGCTAAAAGTTTATCTCGTCCATTAAGCCACGTAATAAATCTATCTTACTTTAATGGTAAATTCCCGTCACGATTAAAATATTCCATTGTAAAACCTATTTACAAAAAAGGCGAAAGAACCGAAATGAATAACTACCGCCCTATAACTTTAATTCCAATAATATCAAAAATATTTGAAAAATCATTATACAGTATCTTATATAGCTTCTTTTTAAAAAATAATATATTAAAATCAGAACAATTTGGTTTCAGAAAAAACTACTCTACAACTTTAGCCTGCTTCAATCTTGTTAAAATAATAACGGAGTATCTAGATCAAAAAACTCCAATTGTCGGTATCTTTCTAGATATGTCCAAAGCTTTTGACTTTGTGTCACACAAGATACTCTTAAATAAGCTAGACAAGTACGGCATAAGAGGCAATGCCCTCAATTGGATAGAGAGTTACCTCTGTGATCGCTACCAATGTGTTGAAATTCCAAGTGTAACTGGTCACCACAAAACATCTTATCGTTCCGAATACATCTTAAATGAACACGGCGTACCACAAGGTAGCATACTCGGACCATTATTGTTTCTAGTTTATATTAACGACTTACCAGACTCAACTAATTACAAATGCATCTTATATGCTGATGACACTACATTACTGATACACTGTTACAATAGAAATACTTACGAAACCGATATTAACAACGCTATAGAGAACGTAACTGCATGGCTAAATAAAAACAACTTAAATATAAATATAAATAAAACAAATTTAATTCAATTTCAAACTCATAACAGCACCCAAATTTCTCTTAATATTACACAAAAAGGCAAAGTCTTAGAAAGAGTAGAATCAACTAAATTCCTTGGTCTAGTCATTGACAAACTTTGTAGCTGGAAACTGCACATAGATAAGATTTGCTCTAAATTAGATAGCTACGTTTATGTTCTTAATAGACTAAGACAAATAGCTACTCCCAATGCTACACTATGTGCATACCACGGTTATGTTTCCTCAGTTTTACGCTACGGAATAGTCATTTGGGGGAATTCTGTGGATTTAATCCGAGCATTCAGAGCACAGAAAAAGTGTCTACGTGCAATATGTGGTGCTGACTACCTAGATAGCTGCTTACCCTTATTTAAAAAACACCGTATCCTGCCATTGCCCTGTCTCTACATATACGAAATTTCCATGTTTGTCTACAAAAACCCCGACCTCTTTATTAGAAATATTACTGTAACAAATAGAAATAGTAGATTCCCCAATAAATTATCCGTACCAAGCCAACGCACAACATTATATAGTAGAAATTCATTCTGTATGGCTATCAGAATTTATAATAAGCTTCCAAATGATTTAAAGGATCTTAACATAAATTCATTCAGAAGGATGTTATTTGATTTTCTTTTAAAGAAATGCTACTATTCTACTAAGGAATTTCTTGATGACAAGAACATTGTTATATAGTATTGTCGTATAGTGCAGTATAATTTTTAAGTACCTAGATAATAAGTTAATGTTTGTACACCGATTCGGTAGAATGTATGATTCTCTGCTAACCATAAAACATCTGTTTGTAACTACTCACTACATTCTAACAAATAAATGTTTTCTTTCTTTCTTCTTTCTTTCTTTCTTTCAAACTCAGAATTTTTACATAAATAAATATGAAAAATTTAAGATAGTACGTAATTAAATAGTGTCCTTTAATAAGAATTTATCACGATTAAATATAACATTTTGAAAAGCAAATAACAAATAACGGATTTAAATAATTAATTTAATATTGTTTATAACAAACCTGTGTAGCCTTATTAGATGTGTCAGTGAACATAGCTCTCAGCTCCGCCGCCCTTGGGTACAGCAGCTCAATCTGTGGCCACCACGGAAGACGGGGCTGTTTTATTATCCTGAAATAATAAAGTACAGTAAATAAGCTATTTATGACAATGTAAATAATCTATAACTGGACGAAGAACGAGATAATTTTGAGAGGAGAGGGTTCCGTACGATTGATATATCTTGTCTCTTCATTTAAGTAAGTTACACAGACATATTATGGGTTTTCCTTGAATATATAAATAACTATTTTCTTTATTATTTTTTTCATGTGCTAGGAAAATTACTTTCATAACGTTTTCTTCAAACGAGTCCGTTCATTTGATGTAAAGTCATGAGCAAAAATATGTATCCACTCTCCAATTTATTTAAAACGTGCTATGAATAATTTATTATAATATTATAATAATATTCCGGGACAACTCACACACGTTTATCTGATCCCAAGCTAAGCAGAGCTTGTGTTATGGTAACCAGGCAACTGATAAACATACTTATATATTTCTAAATACATACATATTATAGATAAATTACACCCAGACAACCAGAACAAATGATCGTGTTCATCACACAAACATTTGTCCTGGGTGGGAATCGAACCCACGATCTCCGGTATAGCAGTCAGGGTCACTAACCACTAGACCAACAGGCCCGTCTATTGAAATTATTGAAACCATTTCACATAATCATGTTTATAAATATTTTTCTTTTTGAGTTTTAATACAAAATTCTCGCTAAACTCATTTTACAATATCGCTATTTGTATACATATTTTTGCTCGTGACTGTATCACACAACGTACTTGTACGTTTTTTGAAAAAGTGGTTCATATGTTTACACTTTTTTACGTTACACATTTACTACTAATAAATAATATACATGGGGCGGGCCTGTTGGTCTAGTGATTAGTGACCCTGACTGCTATACCGGAGGTCGTGGGTTCGATTCCCGCCGAGGACTAATGTTGTGTGATGAGCATGATCATTTGTTCTGGTGTCTGGGTGTAATTTATCTATAATATGTATGTATTTAGAAATATATAAGTATGTTTATCAGTTATCTGGTTACCATAACACAAGCTTGCTTAGCTTGGGATCAGATAACCGTGTGTGAGTTGTCCCAGGATATATTATTATTATATTATTACATTTTATTTTGAATAATAGTGACCGAAAGACGTATTTGTGCCACTACTATTCATACTCATGTATAATTTTGTTTATTCCCCTATTTTTATCAGAAACTTACCTAAGCAAGGAGTTAACGATGACGTAGTGGTAAGATATGTGGGTGTTGAGGTTGAGACAGACTTTGAGCGCGTCGTTGTTGTGTGGCATTATCCGGAACAGCGACACGAAGCAGTCCGTCATGAGGTCCAGCTCCGAATACCCGGATATGAGGTTGCCACGGATGTAGGATTTTGATGGGTTGAAGAGGAGGGACTGGAACAAAAGATATAGATTAATAAAATGCGGAAAACATCACATACATTGCTCTGAACCCAAAGTAAGTAGCTGAAGCACTTGTGTTATGAAATTCAGAAACAACGAAGGTACCACAAACACCCAGACCCGGGACAATGTAGAATGATGATTTCTACACTGACCCGGCCGGGGATCGAACCCGGGACCTCAGAGCTAGCGACACCTTGAAACCGGTGCGTACGCCACTCGACCACGGAGGTCGTCAAATTAATATATGGAAAACTAATTGCTGCCCGCGGCTGCGCCCGCGTTGGTGTCGGTTATCGCGGTGAAAAGTAGCCTATATCATTCTTTTCTCAGGTCTACATTAGAATTAGAACCAACTACCTAATGTGGATTTATTTTGTTAGTCATGCGATATCTACGCCGATTACGAATTAGTTTCAATTTACATATTTTAGATAGATAAATATCGATAGAATAAAGATCTTTTAAAGTTTATGTGTATTCAAGTAATTTATATTTTATTTAAATTAAAGTAATTTAATTTAAATAAAATACTAGGCGACAAAATGTTTCTCAACGTGCCGCTCAAATGTAAGTGTTGCGCGGTGACCCAATATGTTACGAGACGTGGGTCATGTTGCGTGTTGCTGAGCCATGTTCTGCAACATGTTGGTCTCTGTCGCATTTGTGCAACGTGTCATATAGTGGTGTCTCGCTCGCACTCACCTTGAGATCGTTTATAACGGACTTGACAAGTATGAAGGTGACGTTGCCGGAGTCCGCTATGTTGAGGTAGGTGGACGCCTTGCATAACTTGACACATGTCACTACGGCTGCTTCTGTCATCTGTTTTGAGTTGTTTTGAGGACCTAAGAATGTATATAATTCATATTAATATAAGTAAAACATATAAACACATGAAGTTATTATCTACTTTCTCACGAGAAATAATCATAAGTTCACGATTGGCCACTAATATAGTCATACGTTAACGCAAAATTACAAATGAAAAACAAAATCATTTTTTTTAAGATAGGCTACGATGTAGCTCTTTTTGTACGCCAAAACAATACAAAACGAGGGCACCCAGATTCGCCCGTACTTCACCGTTTCCCAAGTGCTCTAGCTGTGGAGAAGGAACGGTGCAAGACTCACTAGCAGCACGCTATCTCCCATTTTACAAAGACCTTATACATATGTATATACTAGGGTGAAAAAGACACCATGCCAAATAAACTAGTTTTTTATGTAAACACAACATATCAATTTCGTCGTGCGGTTTTACACTCATTTATCTGACAGAAATTAACAAAGAAGTCATCTATCTTATACCTAGTTTACTTAACTATTACTTTTTAGTTAATTTACTAAAAGTTATGAATAAACTTACTGAGTCCCCGTTTAACTGAATCTATGAAATGCTTCTTCTTCGTATGTCGTGGGCTGCAAGGGGCGCCACTGTCCGCGTTGACTATCTCTTCTAGAACTTTCTGTTAACAATAGAATATATTTTAAGTAGAGTATACAAATATAATAACTTAATAGATAGATATAGATGGCATCTTTAGGTTTTTTAATATCAGAGAAAAAGTCTGGCAATAGGTATACATATAAATGTTTTTACATAAATGTACAACAATTTAGCTTGACAATAGTCAAGCTAAATGCTAAATTACACATTATTTCCATACTTCCCTGTAAGTATTCAGAATTATTATCATCTGTATTGATTTATTAGCCACTTTACAAGGTGTTACCGAAAGGGTATATCTATACAAAAGGGGTGAAGAGTACATCTGGTATAGAGTCAGTTTACAAAATTTAGATGGAAATTAGTTAAATAATTAACCAATATCTAAATCTTATTGTTAAGCTAAATAGTCCTTATTTCCATACTCACAGGGTTCAAAACCAGTAGCATTATCTGTAGGGGCCACATGGCCACCCTAGATTTCTTGTTATCAGAGAAACTGTCTTGTAATATATCGAAGAGAGTATCACAACACTTGCTTAACTCATCGTTAGGCCGACACTGGACTTCTGCAAATTCCTGTGAAAAAAGGTGGATTTTAACCGATTGCAAAAAAGGGGGACAGTTTAGGATCAATTGCATGTTTTTATAGCTTATATGGCATTACAGTTACATGTATGTGTAGGACTGATAAAAACAAATAGGATCTTAAAGATAAATATTAAGAAAGCACCAACTTCTATATGATTTGTATAGAAATTAAAGTAGCATCAAATGCACACACACACAAATATATCCAGTGAGTACCACTACAATAGGACAGTCATTATAGAACACCCATTTTAAAAGTTGATCTTAACTTTTGCTGTTAGTAATTTTACTGACCATTTTGCAAGTACATTGCGGGGCTGCTTGGCTAAGGTGTCATATATGATCGATCAAAGGCAACAATGTACTGCAACTCGAACCTTCTAAATAAGCTTTAAATAAAACAAACTTACCTGTGGGTATGTATCCATCCAGTTCCATATTGCTTTCTCTAAAGACGAAACTAAAACTATGTGCGCCGACTTCCTTAATAACTTAAACTTTTGTATTGATTCTGTAAAAAGAATAATACGCATTAATAATATGTAATCATCATCTGCCTAGCCTGTTTTCCAAACTATGTTGGGGTCGGCTACCAGTCTTACCGGATTCAGCTGAACACCGTATTTTACATGGAGCGACTGCCTATCTGACCTCCACAACCCATTTTACTGGGGAACAGTATCCCATATTAAGACTGGTTGTCAGAATTGACTTATGACTGCCAAAGATCTATGTATGACAGCCGGAACCTACTGTTTAACGTGCTTTCCGAAACACGGAGGGTTCTCGGTATGTTATAAATGGTCACCCATCCCCGGACCAACCGTATAATATGTAGGTAATAATAAATAAATTATAATAAATATGGACAACATCACATACATTGCTCTGGACCCAAAGTAAGTAGCTAAAGCACTTGTGATATGGAATTCAGAGACAACGGAGGTAACACAAACATCCAGACCCGAGACAATGTAGAAAAGTGATTTTCAACATTGCCCTGTCCGGGGATCGAACTCGGGACCTCAGAGCACCTAGAAAACCGGTGTGTACGCCACTTGACCACGGAGGTCGTCGAAAATTAAAAACTTTCCCATACTGACCAAAGGCCTTCCTCAAGTATGTACATAAAAGCCAAAAGTTGGAAAATTCTAAAGAATTCGTTAAATTATTCCTACAATGTTGTATTTGATTTTAAATGATTACTGGTACTACATTATTTTCTTATTATATTTTGATCTGTAGAAACATAACTTTTTTATCATATTCTAGACTATCCTGTAGATCTAGATAAAAGTATTTACCTGTTAATAGCCGTATAAGCCTCAATATATCGACGTTGATGTGTTGTATCAACTCAATATCTGTATAATCGGGGTTTTCTTCCGAGCTTGATGAAAGTTCCTGAAACAAACATTTACGGTAAAGAATTTCGTGTATACAAAATACGGGTCTGATACTGCAGAAAAATACATGAATTGAATAGTTTGTAGGTTTTATTTTGTTAGTTTGTTTTTAATTAAAAGTAAGTACTAACATAGTTACGTAAGTTGTATCACTAACAAACTATGGAGCAAGTTTCCGAAATAAACGATTATTATAATTATTATATTATTACTAGCCGTACCCGGCATGCGTTGCAATGCAATTTTTTCTACCTATCAGCTGCCCACTACCTACCTACTACCACTTAGGGGTATGAAAAATAGATAGTAGCCGATTCTCAGACCTACTGAATATACATATAAAATTTCATAAAAATCGGTCAAGCCGTTTCGGAGGAGTATGGTAACTAACATTGTGACACGAGAATTTTATATATAAGAAGAAAATTCCTTGTTTTAGGAATGTTTTTATCGAGAAACATTTTATTTTTTCGTATTTCCATCCATTGACTTAGTGTAGGATGGATCTATCTGTCAAATATTTAAAGTAAGTAATGGATAAATAAAATGGTTTTCAAAACAGTCGAAAATGACCAAATTCGTGTGACGGGCCCTTAAGTTAGATATGATTGTACTCTAGCGCTTACATTATTATTTTTTAAACCTTGTTAATTCACTGAGTGACGTAACAGCGTGTTGTTCACCGTGTAGAGATGCGCAAATCATGTCCTCTAGCGGATTGAACATGGAACGTTTCTTTCCACTCTCGGAACTAGGTGCAGGAAACATGTTCGCGGAACTAGAAGGGTACCTAGTAAATTCATGTAATTCCGCACATGCACATTTTACATAGTTCCTCCGACCACGACTCGAGTAGACCACGTGACCGCGTCGCATCGAGGAACGAGGACCGAAGGACCGACTTCAGTTGACATTTCGGATTGAACTGATATCGTTCCTCTGAAGGAAATAGTTCCGAGAACTATTACGGTCCGGAACGACCCACCTCTATCACCGTGCTCTCATTGCGTGTAGTAGTAGATTGACACTGCATTGTTACACAGTATACAGCCTGTATATACATACCTGCAACCTAGCACTGATCCTGTTGAACACCGCGTTAAAGAAGTTGAGGCTCAAAGCGAACAGCACCTTGCTGGCCAGCTGACGTAACAGCGTGTTGTTCACCGTGCTCTCATTGCGCATGTCCGTGTAGTAGTAGATTGATACTGTTGACAAATAAATATAAAGATAAAATGAACTATTCATACAACAAAATATAAGTGTATGTTAACAAATTGCAAATCACAGCATATTCCAAAATTGATATACCTATGTTTAAATAGTAGTCTTCCTGTTTTTTGTTCTGGCTAATCACAGAAATGGTTGAACAAATTTTGACTCGTTTTTTATTTCAGAATGTGTTACATAGGATTATGATTACTTGCAGAACATATCAAATTGTTCATATGACCCGATTCGAATAGAAAAATATCTACGGAAAGGAAGTTCTGGATAACAGCTAGGTTCTATGCGTAGTCCTCAAAACTGTCGACTCTTTTAATAAATGTAAGGACACTAAATAAGCCTCAACAAGATATAACTTACCTATAAACTGGCAGACCTCTCTCAGCAGTATTTTAACGTTCATAGCCTCATCGTACTATGAAGCTATGTCTTTCGGCTGTGAGCTAAGGCATATGTACCTCTAACTTACCTAACAAGCCTCAACAAAATATAACTTACCTATAAACTGGCAGACCTCTCTCAGTAGGATCTTGACGTTCATAGCCTCGTCGTACTTGGCTGTGTCTTTCGGCTGTGAACTTAGGCATATTTCTAGGGTATCCAGTACTATGACTAGACTGTCGTGGTAGCCTTTTTCTAGTTCGGTGAGCGGACGGTTCGCGCATATTGCTATTGAGGGTTGGTACTGTTGAATAAAAGGATATATGTTAATTCATTACATAAATAAATAAATAAAAATGGACAATAAGCTTTTTAAGTTTTTGTGTAAATGTCTTGAGAAAAACCATGTATAAGCTTTTTTTTGATTATGTTTTTTGTATTGTACCATCATAAGATATTACTTGCAAATGTATTTTCTAAAATATTGCAGTTTCTAATTCAGCCTGCCATGGGCAACGTTCGAGATTTTGTTTCCACAATATTTTAAAATATCAAACAGAAAGTTATAAACTTGAGATTAATAAAATCAGATTTGGTTTGAATATAAACTTGACATTTTAATTATTGTTGGAATAGTGACATAACAAACAATATTATTTTTTACTTATTTAGACATTTTAGACAAAATGTATAGAAGTTTATATCTAGTATCACGGTTGGTTAAATAACTTAATGCTTACCAGCTCATTAACCCTCTGCAGGATCTTCGTGAGGCCAGCGATGACCAGCGAGAAGCGGTGCCGGCTGATCTGGACGAGGCATGCCTTGCACTGCTCCTCGTTGATGCGTGAGTGAAGGTTCTGAGCACCGGTCTTGTATGGCAACTGTGTGATATACGTTTATATGTAGATAGTATCATAATAATTATGTGAAAATATGTGTGTGTTAAATATTATCAAATAATTGTGTGTGTGTTCAAAACATTAAATGACTTTGGTTGCAGGTTCCAAAAGTTATTCCTTTGGAGCAGTACCAGCAAGAAACTCCATAGGTATCTCTTTTAAAAATAATTTAACATCAATGTTTAGAAATACAATTGTTTTAAAATATGCGACAACAACGTAAACAGCAGAATGTTTTCATTTGTAACCCATGACATCTAAAATTTCCACTGTCGCGACATTTAAAGAAAGATCTGTTGCGAATATGTAAAATGACGACTGACTGAAGATGACTTATATCTAGATAAGATGAGTACTTTTTGTTCTTAGTTAAGTTAAGACTATCCAACAGGACTCCCCTAGGTCCGTCTGTAAATCTGTCCCACGGCACTTAAATCAGTTCATCCTGTATCAGTTGTATCCCACAGACATACGAGTATATTGTGTTTGTATGTATCTATATGACTAAGGGGCTCTTGGGGCTCTTGGCTAAGTGTAAGCCGCACGGTTTAACCGATAATACAGGTTAAGCCGCGCTCGCCGCGGTTGGTCCGTGGATGGGTGAATATTTCTAAAACATACCGAGACCCCTCCGTGCCTCGGATAGCACGTTAAGCCGTTGGTCCCGACTGTCATATGGTGATCTTTGGCAGTCGTTAAGTAAATTCGGACAACCAGTCTCACTATGGGATACTGTATTTCCCAGTAAAATGGGTTGTGGAGGTCAGATAGGCAGTCACTCCATGTAAAGTACGGTGTTCAGCTGAATCCGGTAAAACTGGTAGCTGAAGAAATGATGATGATCCTGTATCGGCTGTATCCCACAGACATACGAGTATATTGTGTTTGTATGTATCTACATGTTATGGATATGACTGCGAATGAGTATACATGCAGAGGAAGACCGAAAAGGAGATGGATGGATGGTGTGACAGATGATATTAGAAAGAAAGGAGGGAATGCTGAGATGACGAGTAGTGGAGATGAATGGAAGCTGAATATTGCTGATCACAAATAATTGGGAACAGGGAAGGGAGATGATGCTGATCTATCTAAATCTTTTAATGAAAGCAAAGATCCCTGCTGCACATGACTGTCCGAGGTCCGACGCACCGAGAGTTCCGTACAAACCTGTAAAGGTTTTCGGAATTTTTCCTTTATATGTGCTATTAAACATTGCCTCATGCCAAATTTCAAGATTCTAGATCGACTGGAAGTACCCTTTAGGTTTTGATTCAACCGCGAGTAGTTGCGAGTTTGAAAATATGCTTAAATTGCTATTTCTTTTGATTGCGTTGACATAAAAGTTTGATTTTGTTACAGCTTAAAGGTATTATAGACCTGAGTATTTGATATGAATTTCAATTTAATATCCCTACGCGTCCATGAGAAAAGAAGTAGTAACTTTAAAATTTATAAAAATATTTTTTATTATATTATAAGATGTAACTAAAAATTTACGGTTTTAGCAATTTTTCCTTTATCTGTACTTTAAGACGTTACTTCGTACCAAATTTCAAGATTCTAAGTTCACGGGAATTACCCTGAAGGTTTTGATTCCCGTGCGAAATTCGAAAATTTGCGGAAATTTGTGGCATAAACGGCTGTATCTTTTGATTACTTTGGCTTAGAAGTTAGATTTTTTTACAGCTCCAAGGGACAGTAGACCTGAGTATTATATATAAATTTCAGTTTGATACCTCCACCCGTTCCTGAGAAAAACGGTCTTGACAGACGGACGGACGGACAACGAAGTGATCCTATAAGGGTTCCGTTTTTTCCTTTTAAGGTACGGAACCCTAAAAAGATATAAATGTGAAGATACACTGAGTACAATTTTAACATGACATCATGTCTATACAAAAATTGTACCTAGTCATGATGTCACAAGCCCCACTTCATAACTAAATAGTGTTTCATCTTCGTATTTTTTATTATTGTTTTGTTAAAAGATAATTTAAAGGTCTATTTTATCTAGACACACGGCAGTGTGTCCGCCAAGTTCGAGCAAAAAAAAGCGACACACCGGCCGTGGGTTATATTACACGAACCATTTCGGGCCAATTTCGACCACCCTATAACTCAAAACATATTTTATCTACGCATATAAAATTTCGAGTGTCTGTTGACATCCACTTAATTGTCTAGAATACAAAATTTCATTATCCTACCTATAGCAGTTTTTGAGATATTGACGTCAGAAAATCGCTATTTTTACTATACACTCACTGACTCATCAAAAACCTAGACCACTTCCAATGGTCGTACTGACTTGAAATTTGGCATGGAGATAGGTCTTAGGGTCAAAGTAAAGGGAAAAATCTGAAAACGGCCAAGTGTGAGTCAGTTTTAAAAATAGCGAAGGTGTAACTTTGTTCTACTATGAAGTCATAATGAACTAAATGGGTCTATCTTCCAATGGTCGTACCGACCTGAAATTTGGCTCGAAGGTTTGTCTTTAGGTCGAAATAAAGTAAAAATCTGAAAACGGCCAAGTGTGAGTCAGTTTCGAAAACAACGAATGTGTAATTTTGTTCTACTATCTACTATAAGTAGGTATGGAGTTGAAATGAGATAAGACTTATTTAAATTTAGATACATACCAATTTAAGACTTTACATGTTTGTCTTAAAGACAAGAACATTAAAATTGTTCACCACTCTGTGTGTGTCTGTTGCGGGAACCGAACCCACGATTTACGAAGTGCAAAGCAGGTCACTAGGTACACTAGGTGCGCTAAATCAGTCAAACAAAAATGAAAAGACAATTTTTTCTCGCATTGTCTAAATAATTTCTAATTTTACAACTAAAAAAATAATAAAGAACCTACACCTAACAAAAATAAATGAAATCCCATCAAAAACATAAATGTGAAAGGCTGCCAAGTTCGATACTATGGATATGCTTCGCCTATAAAAGAAGTGAGATCTGAATAAGTACCAAGTTCCATAAAAATACCTCAAATCATAAATAGTTATAGGAATGCACACTTGATTTCCAGCAGTTTTTAAGGTACATTTTGAATAAGTATCACGTTACATAGAAATACCTAAAATTATAATAGTCAGAGAAACGAACACCGGTTTTTTTAGCAGTTTCCTGATAACATTTATTATTTTCAGTATTTTTTAATGATGTAACTTGGCAAGTTTTAATAGAAAATTATATACTTGACACATTGCAGTCCAAAGGTGTCGATTCATGGCATTGAAAAGGTGTGTGGTGTGTGAAAACTTGCCAAGTAACATCATTAAAAAGTATTGAAAATAATAAATGTTATCAGGAAACTGCTAAAAAAACCGGTGTGCGTTTCTCTGACTATTATAATTTTAGGTATTTCTATGTAACGTGATACTTATTCAAAATGTACCTTAAAAACTGCTGGAAATCAAGTGTGCATTCCTATAACTATTTATGATTTGAGGTATTTTTATGGAACTTGGTACTTATTCAGATCTCACTTCTTTTATAGGCGAAGCATATCCATAGTATCGAACTTGGCAGCCTTTCACATTTATGTTTTTGATGGGATTCTTATTATCTAACTGATGGATTAAATTCTTTTTGACTTTCTTACCCAGTAATTTATCCTCAGTCATCTAAACTCAAATGATGTATGGTTTTCACCAACGTATAGACGGAATGAAGAGAAAGGCTTGTGTATAAATGTATAATTCATTAAACTTTTATCTACCTGAGCCCCGGTCTTGTAAGTTATAAAATGAGAATCTTTGTTGAACTACTAGTATTTTATAAATCGGTGAAAATAGTAGTTAATTTTAACTTCAAACTGGTAAGATCAACTGGCAGAAAATACCTTATGACAGAAAGCCCGCCTATGTTTACTGTGCATAAATCATGAAATAAATAAATAAAGCTATTTTTATCATTTATCAAAATCTTTGAATTTTATTAAACAAACTCTATATTATTAAATAATCCGGAAAAACAAGAAGACAACATAGTGAAAGTCTCAAGTCGAGTCTGGATGAGGCTGGCACAGGACCGTAGAAAATGGCACGAAAAAGGGGAGGCCTATGCCCAGCAGTGGGAGGACAAGGGCTGTGGATGATGATGATGATGAACAAGAAGAAGCTATTCTTGATGTTAAATACTCTTGACTAGTTTCTAAGTTGTAACACAGTTTTGATTTTTCAAATATTTCTATTATCCAATTCCATTTCATTGCCATTATTTAAAAAACTAATAAATAATAATCTTATTACTTATATGAAAAAAAAGAGTTCTTTTCTTGATAAATAAAGTAAGTATAGTATGGTAGGTACTTGAAATCCAAAGGAGATTGCCCACGGACAGGCCCACTTTGTGGCGCCGTGTCTAAACTTTATGATATACAAAATTAATATCTTATTTTTTTATGTATATGTGTTTTTTATTAGCATTACTTTTACGCTAGCATTGAAAAACGTAATAAATGTTTATCTAATTGAATCTCAGTACCTACATCCGCACATTTGTACTTTTACATACAAAGAAAAAAAAACTAAAAAGTAGGGTAGATTTATCTGTCAAATAATTAGCCGGTTATTCGTATATATTGTATTATAGTCCTCCGTATTTACTTCTGTTACATTACGTGTTATTGGAATCGAGTTGAGCATTTACGTTGCTCACGTGGTTTTGTTGTGAGATATCGGACTTTTGTGTTGTTGTTCAGTGTGCGAATTGACATGTCTACACCAGGTCGATATAGGACAAACCGACAACTCTCTCGCCGGTGCGTAAATTGTTGTTTTAATAAACCTGTGTATTAGGATTAGTTAAAATGCATTTTAACAAAACCACCCCAATGGGATAGCACTTTAGATTCGATGACCCCATTCACTTGGTGGCGGAGATTTTTATTAACATGAAAATGTCTGTAAATGTGGAAGTCATTAGCATTAACCACAATATCAATGTAAATAGTAAACAAATATCTATTTAGAAGTTGATAAACCTTGAAGAATTTAACTTTTATAACCTCAAATTCAGCAACTAAAAAAAAGATTTCTCTTGAACCAGGGTGAATAAATGGAAATTGTTTGCATAATCTGAACGGAAATATATTTATCTACAAAACAAAATGAAAATCACCCTGACACGACAATCTTTTATAGGGGCCTAAACCTCCTAATAAAATGGGCAATGTCCTTTAGCAAACATACTGTTGCCACAAGATAAAGCAACTTTTAGGAATATCCTCAATTTATATATTTTTAATTTTACTTTTCTTTTAATTTAAAAGATAAAATACTTATCTACCTATACTGAAAATAATTGATACTGAGACTTTCATTGCATATCATACATGGATATTATAGTTTTATAGTAGCATACGGTTGTAGTAAAATACTGCGAAGGTGTATTAAGGTGGGTGGAACGTTCTGCCGGGCGATCAATACTATACGATAATATTAATATTTCACCAAAATCATCATCACCAGAAGCAATACGTTATCATAATAACATAAATATATCAATATACAAATAACATTAACATTTATAAGCTATTTAAGTAACAAAAATCCCTAAATTAAACTAAAAAAAATAATTTTGTTTACATCTCCGCAAACTCCATATTTGGGTGGGTCTTATAAATTAAATTAATTGTTGAATTTGAAACTTACCTGCTCTTCGAATCGAGCTATCAACGAATTGGCCCACTCGCCAGGCTTTTGCGTGCCCATTTTAATAATAAAAGATGTATAGTTTGTGTAAATAAATTAAAAACAACAATTCATTTCTTGCACTACCATTACAGATCTTTAATTTCTAAAAACTACTAGTACTACTACTGTCAACTTTGAATCTGTGATACTAGGATATAAATGGAATTACTACCATGTACCTACTACGACCTACTTGACAGCTTCAAATCTGATTACAAAATCCTTCATCACAATGGACGAATAGACGATAAACTTATAGCAACTTCCTGAATAAAACAACAAGATAGTTTAAACAAGACGCAAGTACCCATGTGTGATGGATAAGAATGACATGGCGATATTTTTAAATTGTTTAGCTATTTTCAGGCTCATTTACATTGTTCCCACAAATTAAATTGTTTCATATTATATTTCCGAATAAACTAAATATTTTATTTATTCGTTATCAATGGGTTAACTGACAAATTAATTTGGGAGTTCAGTCTCTTATTTCTACCAATTTGAGATATTTTCTTACAGTGGGATCTCCAAGGCCCGGTAAAATAGGAATCAATAAACTTGGACATGCGTTCCGAAGATCGGTTGTTATAATATTTATAAGTTTACAATTCGTGGAATAAAACCCAAACTATAGGTACCTATGAAGCTATGTTATAAAGGTACGTGAAATGCGTTAGAGAAAATTTTAATCTTCTACACCACATCAATGGTATATTGTTTATCCTTATTGGAAACCTATTGTACATAATTAATCTTTAATCAATATGTATTTTACCCTTATTTTACCCTTAGGTAGTTAGGCTACTAAATATACGTATACTATATCAATATAACTACATGAATCTCAAAATCGTTGTTTTTTTCAATTCAAAATCATTTATTTAACTTAGACTACAAAGTAGCACATAATAAACGTCAAAAATACAAAAAGGACAGCACCCTAGTTTATTTAAATACTCATTATTTATTTATTAATTATTAATTCAGACATTATCATCCCATTGCAAGCCAAAGGCCTGCCTTTCCTTCTTCAAATTTTCACGGTCTTGGACTATTTCCTTCCATAACATTGAATAGGAGTCAAGCTCGTTCTGCCAACTCCTCATGTAGTTACTTAATTCAAGTAATCTTTGCAACGCCTCCTGGCCCGATGTCTATAAGATTTACTGGCGGGCTCTATTAAGAGTAGCTTAGGCTTGCATTCCGTCAAATACTAATATTTCAAATATTTACGTTATATCCAGTGACGGATTAAGACTAACTGATGCCCTAAGCAATCCATGTCTCTGGGGCCCCCTATCCGTTTTTCAGCTAGTAATACAGTCATTTGGTGCTCAAAAAGAAGGTTACCTGGAAAGTTTTCCGGGTGATTGAGAAATGGTGATTTTATAGATTTCGATGTGCTCGTTTTGAATTCTCACACTGCCATCTCGTATCTTTGCCACTCGCGCCGCCATGTGAGAAAAATGGCGCTCAAAAACAGTTTTTTGACAATAATTCCTTTCCGGATTATTTTACGAGAAAAATAGTTATGAATTAATTAGACTATAGAAAATTTCTTACAATATTTTTATGAATTAACCTTTTTTTGTAAAATCGATAGTTTAAGCGAATGAGCGCTGCAAAGTCCACTCCAACACGCATTTGACACTACTAACTAATTTCCGCACCACCATGAGGTGGTAAGTGGCGCGTTTTTTTCGTGTTTTCCACAGTCGGCCTAATCTGGGGACACGGCAGTGCCCCCACCCAGTCGAGAAAAAACAAGCGGCACTGCCGTACCATATACCAAACAAAAGATTAAAGAAACCTATTTATTTATTTAAATTATAAAGTAGTGATTATAAGTATGTAAGTAGTTTAGTATACCTAGGTTAAAAATATAAAATTATCAAACCAGATGACAAATATGTGCTCATCCATTTAAATATGATTTTAAGTCCATTTGATTCTTTTCAGATCATTGTGTCTCAATCCTTTTTCTATAATGATCTGTACCTCCACGCTTTCGCTTAGACTTCTATTATTTTTATATTTCCCCAATGTTTGCCATAACAAAATAAAAGAATATGGGTAGGTAATAGATAAATACTTTTCATTAAAAATAAGACGCTCTTACATTAAAACATTTTCTTTCTTTATGTCTTGCCATGTCGAAACAATCGTAGACAAAACGATCTAACGACGAATATTCCATAGCTGAAAAGTCCTGTCGCCGAAACGAACATTTGCAAGGTTCGCATTTGTTCGTTTCGGCGACAGGACTTTCGGTGAAACATGCATAGGTGAAACGATCTATCGACAAATATCTCAAAAACGAAACGTCCTGTTGGTTATCAGTCCAAAGGAGAAACGCCTGTCGGAGAAAGTTTGCAGAATCGCTGAAAAACTGTTTTTAACAACAAATCATTTCCGGCTCATTTTACGATTAAAATTTTTAGTAATAAATGAAATTAGAGAAAATTTCCTAACTAACAAAAAAAGGTTAGCACCTAAATGGTGCTAACCTTTTTTTGTCGCCGCAACGTCCACTTCTACACGCTTTTGGCCAAATAAATAATTTTCCCACCACCATGAGGTGATAAGCTGCGCGTTTTTTTTCTGGTAAGCCTTATTTACAGACACGGTAGTAGTAGACCCCTAGACCTGGTAGACTTCAAGTTTCATTCAATTTGAACCAGAAGTTAAAGAATTATTACTAGTCAAAGTTTGTTAATTTTGTCTCTCTCTTATTTGCTGACTGACCAATCATCAAAACTTTCAGACCCAACCCTATCTTCGGTGTGGTTTTTGGTGACGTGAGAGTGAGACGTAATGCCCTAAGGATGGTTTTTTTTTGCTTCCTCTGGTGCCCCCCCAGACGTGATGCCCTAGGCAATTGCTTAATTTGTTTAAGGGTTAATCCGTCACTGGTTATATCCAAGTAAGTAAGTTTGTTTGATACTGGACTTCCTCACGACACCGATTTTTATTATTGTTTCGTCAAGTTTCATATATTTTTTATTGTGGTCATTTTATAAATAAATTATATTTAAATTTATTTTGCGTTGGTATTAGATATTTTGTCATTCCTTGGCAACACAGTTTAGTCATTTTGACATAAGAGTTTTGACAATCATTCTTATTTTCCTCTGTGAGTCTGTGTACAAAAACTTGCTGTCGCTTAATTAAATCGTTAATTTCAACAAGGATACTAAAATATAGTGTCGACATTTGTATTTAAACAAAAGTAAGAAGCTTAACTATCACAATGATGGTAAGTTTTCGTCTATTTCCGTAATATTATGGGCGTAAACTACATGTTTTGTACACTATGCCGGGGGGCGTCTTCGATTGACCAAATTTGTTTTATTAAGTTAAATTTTACCGGATGTGTTAATTTTATGATTAATTATCATATAAATAAAGGTGTTATGGTGTGTTCCGTAATTCTATTGTGTAGTTTAATATTGTAGTAGCGTTTTTCAATAATTAAACAGTATGACGTGGTATACAATTTTTTTGTTTTTTCTTTGGCTAGATATCTCTTTCGACCTTGTTGATTGTATTGATGTTTTTGTGTGTTAATTCGTATCTTTCACATTCCGAATTGTTCATGAATGTAAAACATAATTGTTGTATGATTCATACATTTGATAACAGTTAGTCTTTATTTCTTTGAGCTGTTTGTAGATAATCTTTATTATTTGTTGACTTAATTTGATGATAAACAAGAGTTAGGTACTAAGCTATCTCAAACAAAATAACTGTTCACATATTTTTTTAAACTAAGTAAAAGAACTATAAATAAGCAAGGGAAATTCTAAGTATAAAGTACCTACATCATATTTATTTTTATATTATTCTAGTCTTAAAATGTCTTCAAGATGTACTAGGGATTCCCCACATTTATTAAGTTAAATCTCTACATTCTAATAGCACATCACAATTTCTTTTTATAAACTTTTAACATAAAATCACACATTCTAAGCAGTGACATTTTCTCTCTTATCATCCAAACTAATTAGTCTCTCTAAGATAAAAAAAATAACAGATTTATTTGAGACAAAATATAAAAAAAAATCTGCATTCTTTAAGTCTAGTAAGAGTGGTGTACACTCTTACAAGACTTTAAACATGCTAACTCAATTATCACCCATATCCATAAACATTTCTTTACAATATGTACTGTATGTATTATACAATCAGATATTTTTCTATAATACCAGTTACTCATCTCTATGTACCATAGGGAGCGACCACATCAGACAAACGAGCATTACACAAGCAAAAAGTGTGCGCATGTCTGTCAGACGGTGTAATTGACACTAGTGCGTTCGCGGCATGCTTGCGAGCGGCTCGTGTAATGGTCGTTTGTCAGATGTGGACGCACCCTTATAGTCACATTACTCATTACCTTGTGTTTGTAACATAAGGTACTGTGTAATGTGACACATTAATATAGATTAAAAAAATGAATTGGATTTACAAGTTTGTCATTGTCCTCTCCCCCCTGGACCACGGAAGTGTTTGGACGTGTGCACCCGTATAAGTTTTTATCAAAAATTAAATTATAAATTATTTTATTTTATTCATAAATTATCAAAATTCTAAACAGTGCGAAGTACTAGGCGCGCATAACGCACGGCAATTACGCGGAGTGTTAGAAAGAGGTAGCAACAGCCGAGACGCAACTAGCCGACCGAGCTTCGCTGCGTAGGCGTCACAGCGTATCGTCATCGTCCGTCGAAGAACCGCTTGCCACAGTTTATAAGCGACAGCGAAAAGCGGATTATCAAAATAGTGTGTGGTTCAAAATAGTGGTGATATTATAAACGTGAACATCTACAATTTTTGGGAAGTTGAATTTAAATATAAACACAAAAAATGGCCACCACTCAACGTACACCCCCAAAAAGTGGGTCTAAAAATGTGAGTCCAAAACATCACGGATCGGATTCTTCGCTTTATGTTCAAAAAAAAATTGATGATCAAATCGACTCAAATATTACCAGAAGAACCAAACGCAGACTAGATGACCAAACGGTAAATGAAAATTCAACAATGTCTGAATTAAAAAATATGATCGAAGACATTAAAATCCAACAGCTTGAAAATTTTAATACATTCAAATCAGCCTTGGATACCGTTCTAGAACAGAATAAGGAGATAAAAAACTCAATGCAGCACTTATCTGACAATTATGATGATATTTTGATTAAACTAAATAAACTGGAGCAGGAAAGTAAACAGCAAAAAAAATATATTCAAGAATTAGAAACTAAAATAGACTATTTAGAAAAGTCCTCTCTTTCTACGTCAATTGAATTCAGGAACATACCTAAATTAGATTCGGAAAATAAGCAAAGCCTCATAGATTTAACTAAACAGATAGGTTCAGTCATGAGTGTTGCCATTCAGGATGGGGATATTCGCGATGTTTATCGGCTAAAACTAAAAGACAAATCGGTTGCTCCAATTATAGTCGAACTAAATTCAACTATGAAGAAAGAAAATCTCATCAAAGCAACTCGGTCATTCAATAAGAATAAAACCCAAGAGCAACGCTTCAGTACTGAAAGTCTGAAAATTAAAGGACCGGTAAAACCCATCTTCATAACGGAGGTTTTAACAAAGAAAGCTAAACACTTGTATTATCTGGCAAGACTCTTTAAAAAGGATCACAACTACGAGAGCTGCTGGACCTCATACGGAAAAGTGTTCCTGAGACGTCAGGCTGAGGAAAACCGGATCAGGATTGACAACGAAGAAGACTTGGAGAAACTCAAAAAAAGCACCTGACTAGATGACTTGTATCGTATATTTTTGTTATTTTTTCAGTTTTTTGCATGTTTCACTAATTGTATATTTAATTCCTTGTATTACACATACATATACACACTTACTTTTATCTACCTAATTAACAATAAATTCATTGTAACAAAAAAATCACATATACAAAAAAACAAACGCATATCACTCACAAACCACATCACAAATTATTCATATTTACAAGTATGCCTATTTAATCAATTAAATTTACTAAAAACTTATAAAAAGGCACTCCATACATTCATCTCGTTTAACTGCCGTCACAATTGTTCACATATGTATACATTGTCATCTAATCATATTTATCAAACTTGTCAATTTAATTACATACATAATCAAAAGCCGACCAGTGATCATACGCCTACTGTAAATAACATTTACAAAATTCAATGAATTAATTAATGTACAAAATGAAATTGATGATTTTAAGGTATCAAAATCTACCAAATGTAATACTGAGGACTGTTGTTATTTCCTTTCGAATCCTAGCAGAAATCTAAAACTACTGCAACAAAATATAAGAAGCCTTAAACGTAACATTCACGGATTATTGCCTATAATTATCAGCAGTAAGGTGTGCTGGGATTACATTGTATTGACGGAATGCTGGTTACCATCGACCCCTAACATACCTAGCATAGACGGCTATAGTTATTCCGCCACCACCAATAACCTCACTCAGAATGAAGGAGTCGTGGTTTATCACAGGCATGATTTATGTGTCCAGGTAGAAGAACCAAGGATAATTGAAGCTAATTGTATAGCCCTAAAACCAAACAAAAACATTGTATTGTTAGCAATTTATCGCCCTCCAGGCTATAAAAACGTTCAACATTTTATTGAGTCACTGAATAATGTTCTACTAGAATACTCATCAATACCAAATATTGTGATAATCGGCGATATCAATATTGATATTAGTGAAAACAGCACTGATAGAAATTCCAATCTCTATCTCGACATGCTAGCATTCCATGGCATCTTACCTGGACACACGCTCCCTACACACAGCAAAACCTGCCTCGATCATGTTTTATTAAAGACAAGGCTTACCGCCCACTGTTTGATTCTCGAAACTACCCTTACTGATCACAGCAGCGTGGTTCTTTACATTGCAGCTAAACAAACACTAAAGCCGGCTAAAACTAAAACCATTATAAATTACACCGAACTAACAAACGATTTAAAAAATACAGACTTCAGTCAGTTGTATACTATCACAGATGCAGACTCTGCTACAGAATATTTTGTAAAATCGCTCCGCACATTAATTATAACTAATTCCAAAGAAATTTCAACATCCAGGCGAAAAATAATTCTTAAACCATGGATAACTCCAGGTATATTAAGATGTCTTAAAAATAGAGATAACCTATACAAAAAAGTGAAAAGAGACCCAAATAATAACTTATTGCTATTAACTTATAAAAGGTATAGGAATTATTGCTGCTCGTTATTAAAACAACTAAAAAGGAATTATGAAAAGCAAAAATTACAGACTGCAAATAAAGATAACAAAAAGCTTTGGAAAGCGATCAAAGAAATTACGTATATTACTAAATCAAAGGAGAATGCAAGTGAGTTAATAACTACAAAAAATCCGCTATATTCTATTAATAATGTGAACTATTTCTTTGCTAACGTTGGAAAAACGTTAGCAAATAAAATCATTACAACTATTCCTTCACTAGAGTCTGTAAATTTAAAATACCATTCTAAGTCGTTTGTTATCTTACCTACAGATGTTGATGAAGTAAAAATAATTATATCCAATTTGAAAAGCAACATTGCTGTTGGTTTAGACATGATTCCATCCGAAATTTTCAAGGCTAATAATGACCTACTAGCTACACCCCTAACCTACATTTGTAATTTGTGTTTCTCAGCTGGTGTGTTCCCAAAAGTTTTGAAGAAGTCCAGGATCCACCCTATTCACAAATCTGGTGACAGAGACTGTGTCAATAATTATAGGCCAATTTCGATTTTAACAACTCTTTCAAAAATTCTAGAGCGTTTAATTAATAAAAGATTAGTTAATTACTTAGAAAGTAACAATCTACTGTCCACATCTCAATTTGGTTTCAGACAAATGAAATCAACTGCAGATGCAGTACATGAACTAACAAACTTTATAGTAACAAATGCCGATAATAAAAAGAAAACACTTGCTATATTTCTAGATTTAGCAAAGGCGTTTGACACAGTCTCTGTCCAAATACTGATCAGAAAGCTAGATTATCTTGGAATTCGAGGAACCCAGTTAAAACTATTTGAGAGCTACTTGTCTGACCGCACACAGTGTGTTCAAATCAATAATGTCTGTAGCGATGAGATTCCTGTTCAATTTGGCGTACCACAGGGTAGCATTTTGGGGCCCACACTGTTCTTAACTTACATAAATGACCTTTGTCAACTTGTACTCCCAAAGGCAAAAATAATAACTTTTGCTGACGACACAGCCCTTCTCTTCAGTGGTGATACATGGGACGAAGTGTTCTCAAACGCCCAATATGGTTTTAATATTGTAACAAAGTGGCTAAATAATAATATCCTAACTCTAAACGTGGAGAAAACTAAATATATTGCATTTAGTCTAAAAAATACCGTGAATACCGTCCGCCCAAATAAGATCATAATATCGCACTCATGTAATAATTTTACCCACACAGAATGTTCATGTCCTAGGCTCCAAAAAACTTCTACAATCAAATATCTGGGTATTATGATAGATCAAAATTTAAACTTTCACAGTCATATAGATATGCTGACAGCTAGAACTCGTAAACTCATAGTGATTTTTAAGAATTTGAGACACGTAGCAGATAAACAATTGATCAAATCAGTTTATCTCGCTCTCTGTCAATCCCAATTAACATACTGCATTACTTCGTGGGGAGGCGCGAATAAAACTCATTTCCTTAAAATCGAAAGAGCTCAAAGAGCGATTCTAAAAGTAAGCCACTTCCTTCCCTTCTTCCACCCCACGAGGGATCTTTACAAGTTGACAAATGTTCTGACGGTACGGCAGCTGTTTATCTTAAACACCGTTGTCAGAAAACATTCCCAAATTAAATTTCAACCTGAAAAAATTAGTAATGTTCGCCGAAAAGATAGGGTTTGTGA
Organism: Autographa pulchrina; assembly: GCA_905475315.1. Lineage (NCBI taxonomy): Eukaryota > Metazoa > Arthropoda > Insecta > Lepidoptera > Noctuidae > Autographa > Autographa pulchrina. The sequence goes on along the minus strand of FR997790.1, from coordinate 4,287,762 downwards.
TAAAGAGTTGTTTCATACCAGTTTCTCGCATCATTTCTACTGTTATCAAAGTTGTAACCTTTATAATAAACTGAATAGAATTTTGTCCTTTTATTCGCTTCCAAAGGTCAAATGCAAGACGTTGGTCAGTGAATGGCTACAAAAGATCGACTATGAAGCTACTGAAAACTTATTAATTTAAAAGAAAATAGGCACTTGCACATAGATTATCGCAATCACACTACACACACCCACATTCATATCACTTTTCACCCATACACTCACACGACGCACATCCTTACCTCAAATACTTAATACACCACACAACATACAAAATCACTCACATCTCCACACTCACCTTGGTACACAAGGTTTAAAAATTATATTTTTTTATTTTCTTATAATCATCTTATTTCGGCACAATCTCCTTCTACCAGAACAATTTAATAACAAGCATAAACACTTACCAATGTTAAAATAAAACTTGTATACAATTTGTGTAAAATTCTGTGGGGTGGGGACCTGGTGATCTGTAACACAGGGTTAAACCTATTTCAGACACCAGCTCCTCACAAAATAATATATCACTAGTTTTTAATAGAAATAAGTTTTTACTTATACCTCTGATTTGATCTATGTATTCTTAGTATTTTTTGTGAGGAGAAATAAATTTTTATTATATTATATTATTATATTGTGTGAGTGAATGAGACAGATCATATAGAATGTGCAAGACAGAAAGTGATAGAAATAGATAAAATTACAAAATTGACAGAATTTTAACCACTTATTTTTGACACTCAAGTGAAGTATCTACATTATTTTTGTAGTGTTAAGAAAAACCTTTCTGATCCATGAAGCTGTTGTTAGATATCAATATCTGATTATATTAATGAAAAAAAAAGAATAAACTTAACAATAATACCCCAAAAAAAATGTGTAAATGGATGGACGGTGTTTTCTTAACATTATTTTTATTATTATTTTTAGCCATTATCGTCCCACTGCACTCACCTACCTTTCCTTCTTCCAATTCTCTTGGTCCTGGGCGATTGTTGTCCATAATATGGAAAAAGAATCAAGCTCATCCCGCCATCTCCATTTCTTAACATATTGTATAAATATCATTAATTTCACAGGACTGTGTGGAAGACACCAACCATGATCCTCTTTCAGCACCAGCGGTACAGACCCCAGGGTCTCTGGACCCTAAGCTAGATAAGAAGAAGCCCAATGAGAATGTCTGTTTAGCTGATAATAGTCTGCTGGTATGTATTGTTTATGTATAGTTAGGTTTTTTGTGCAGCCTCTTTCTCAAGCTGTGTTGGGCTTGGCTTCCAGACTTATTGGATTCAGCTGAATACTGTATTTTACATAGTCAATTCTGGCAAAAAAAACCTTCTCCTTTTTGAAGGTGGTTATAAGAAATTTATTATTCGCATTAGAGTTGACTTCAACATTCTTGTCTTAATTTGGTTTGGTTATAGTTAATCTTAAATAATTATTATTATGGAGATTAAATATAATCATATCTTAATCTTTTATTTATTTAATGTTTTTTGAATAAACCTTAAGTATAAGATCAGTCTAGTTCTTATAAGACACTTCTAACCATTTCAATGACATTTGGAAATGTAAAAATTAAACTATATGTAAAGAAATTGAATTACATTTATTTTTTTATGGTTTATTTGGTGAAATAAAGATATAAGATAGCATATCGGCGAGGTACAACTAAAACCTATTGTAAAGAAAAGACTCCATAATGGGTTCAGAAAACATGTTATTTATTTCATAATATTAAATATTTCACAGTAAAAACAGCGTAAGGTTAAATACATTATTACCTTAAAATTAACACCAAGTAAACGCGTACACTATTTCCTTTGATGTTCACTAGAGCCCGCTCAACGATAGAATGACCCGAATAACCGGCATGATTACCCCCACAACTCCAAACTCCCGCCATAACGCGTGCCTCGCTCTGATTGGTTAGATATGCGCGGACCAATAAGAGCGATTCGGCGTTGCCAGTTCATAAAAACTGAAGCTTGCGAAGTAAAGTGTTGCCAGATAATAAATAAAAAGGTGTAATATAAAATACAGACGCTAACAGCTCGGCCATCCTGCGAAAAGCGAGTCCCTTCGCGACACAAAAAAAAGTAACATTTACATGTAAAATTCTATTTTAAGTTACAAGTTAAATTAAATAAAGTCTTACAGGGGTAGATTCCATACATAATGTAAGTACGACAAACTCTAGTACATACATAACTCTAGTACACTATTAACCTTGGAATCTAGTTAAAGTTATACAATCATAAATCATGGAAACATCGCCATCTTATAATAATAATTAGTACTAATATTATAATCTTAATATATAAGGTCCATCAGATTTAACTACATAATCTAAAAGCAATTTTATTTTGATAACCTAGTTGACAGCTTTATATTTAACCACCGGGGATTCATCTTAAATCAAAATATGACATTAGCTAACACTTATTTTCATAGTAAGCATAATAATAATATAGCTATAAACAACATGATGTTATTAATTCCAATAATATTGTCTTAAATATTACATTAATGCGTTGTAAGTACATACTTTACTTTATTAAATATTGGATTATTTATTACATTTCCTAAATCAATTTATTCCAACCTAGATGTACTATCGTTAGTATGTGGTAGGTACTAATTGGTACGTTCATTACAGTCCTGATTAGCATTATCTTCGGACTCAGATTCTGTAGAGTCATAATTCCGATCGAAAGCGAGCCACGGCTTAATTCTATCTATCGCTATTACATTTTCGTATCGACGTTGGCCATGATTGTGGGTTAACGGCGTATCTTCTATTAAAAACCTATCGTTAGGCAGTACTTTCAAAATTCGGTATGGACCCTGAAATTTTGCCGCTAGTTTTCTCGATTTGCCATCGCTTGGCACATCTCGCTTTATGCTAACTAAATCGCCCAAGTTATATTTGTAAGCGCGCTTATGTCTAGTATCATATCGGATTTTGTCTTTAACCTGTTGTTCGGCAATGCGTGTACCTGCTTTGGATCGTACCTGGCCCAAATCATCTGTGGAAAATTCTCTAACATCGTCTATAATATCGCTTAGAGCATTTTCGGAGCCACTACGTATGTTAAAACCAAGAAGTAGTTCCGAAGGGCTTTTGCCAGTCGTCTTGTGGACAGTAGTGTTCAAACCGATCTGTATTTCCGGAATATACTCATCCCAGTTCTTATCATCTTTATTGTCCGTTTTAGAGGTGAGTGCACTTAAGATTGTCCGATTGTAACGTTCGCATTGTCCGTTTGCTCGGGGTGTGGCCACAGCATTAAGTATGTGCTTGATACCCATGGTTTGGACAAATGCGCGAAAGCTGTTACTGGTAAAAGAAGTCCCTCTATCGGTTATCAGTCTAGACGGTGCCCCAAAGTAAGTAATATGCTCTTTAAGGGCTTTTATTGAGGTAGAACTTTTAGTGTTTCTGACTGGCTTTATATTTATGAATTTCGTGAACCCATCCACAATTACTAATAGGTAGCAGTTGCCCTTTTTGCTCTTCACAAATGGTCCTAGATGGTCCGCGTGAATTGTATGAAATGGAGTTTCAACTTTAGGGATCGGATGTAGTTCGCCTTGAACTTTCCCTGTATGGTCCTTACTCCGTGCACATTCTAAACAAGACTTGATATATTTTTTTATAAACCGGCGCATTTTGGGGAACCAATAGATTTGCTGAATTCGCGCAAAGGTCTTGTCAAAACCGAAGTGGCCTAGGTCATCGTGGTTTATTTTGGCTATCTGCCACCTTACCCCCTTAGGTACCACCCACCTTAAATCATTTACTTCCTTACCTACAATTCGATAAACTTTACCGTTTTTCAATTTATAATTTTTTATAACATCTAGCACCTGGTCCGATTTAGGGTCTTTCAAAATCTCTCTAATACGTGCTATTTCGTCATCACTACTCTGTACCGTAGCTATCCAATCATCCGTACCTACTGTTAGAACGTCTAATACGTGCGACTCGTCCTTAGCTTCCCCTACCGGATTCCTACTCAGTGCATCCGCATGGGACATACGACACCCAGGGCGATATTCGATCTCGCAGTTAAATTCCTGAAATTGAACCCACCAACGCGCTATGCGAGGTATAAGATCTCTTTTTGATAGAGTCGTTCGCAGCGCGTTACAATCTGTCAGTATTTTAAATGGAACACCTATCAGATATACACGGAATCTGTTGAGGGAGGATACAACGGCCAGCGTCTCCAACTCAAATGAGTGGAGCTTTTGTTCATCGGGAGTAGTTTTCCTACTAAAATATGAGACTGGCCTCAAATGACCAGCATCATCTTTCTGCAATAGAATTCCTCCTATCCCGTGCTTACTAGCGTCTGTATGTACCTCCGTTTCGCGTGTTGGGTCATAAAGAGCGAGCAAGGGCCTCTGTACCAGCGTTGCCTTAATTGTTTCGAACGCATTCACTTGTTCAGACCCCCACTTCCAGGTGGTATTCTTTTGAAGAAGGTCCGTTAGAGGCTTTGCGATTGTAGCAAATCCTTTAACAAACCTTCTAAAGAAGCTTGCCAAGCCGATGAATTGCTGTAGTTCACGTTGGCTTCTGGGTGTACGAAACTTCGAAACGGCTTCGGTTTTCCTTTCGCCGGGTTTAATACCATCAGCATTAATTTGGAAACCCAAAAATTCGATGCTATCCATGAAAAAGTTGCATTTGGATAATTTAAGAGTAAGACCACCCTGTTTTAAAAGGGAAAGTACTTCTTCAAGCCTACAAAGACCTTCGTCAAAAGACCGTGCTGGGATCAAAATATCATCCATATAGACGAGAGCGTACTTTATTTTCGCTTCAGAGAGGATCTTATTGATCGTTCGTTGGAAAACAGATGGTGCATTTACCAATCCAAAAGGCATTCGTGTATACTGAAACTGGCCATCGGGCGTCACAAATGCGGTTTTATCTTGCGAATTCTTTTCGATAGGAATTTGGTAATAGCCGGACGCTAGATCCAATGATATGAACAGTTTATTACCTGCGAGCCTATCGAGCTGGTCGTCTATTAGAGGTAAGGGATAGTGATCCTTTTTTGTGCGTTTATTTAAAGCTCTATAATCTACGCACAAGCGTTTCTCTCCGGTTTTTTTCTTCACCAGCACGATTGGACTCGCATATGGCGAAGTGGATTCGGTTACAATGCCCGCATCCATCATCTCCTGAACCATATCTCTGACCAGCGCTCTTTCGCCGTAGGACATGCGATATGGCCTGTATACCACTGGCTCTGCATCGTTAAGCTCTATGACCATTTCTGTTGCAATTGTGAAACCGAGATCTTTAAGACCAGAGGAAAAACAGTCTTTGAATTTCGATAATAACCTTTGGAGCTCGAGTTTCTGCTCTGAAGTGATGGTGTTACCGCACTGTACGGACTCATCCAGGGATTTATCATCGAAAGTTACTGAGTATACATTTTGTTCGTTCATGGTAGGGATAGCACGTGTCAGTAAAGACCCCTGTTTTAGACTGACCGAACTACCAGAGACGTTTTGTAGCAGCAAGTTACCAAAACCACCGTGTAATTTATACTCGCCCGGGAGTAAATAGTGTTCTTTACCTGTGGTGCCTCTAACGGAGCCGTTCACATACACGAAACCGGTAAGATTAGTTCGTGACTTCACAGGTATCATAGTTAATTGTTTTGGAGCAATTACTACGTCACCTTGAGTCATGAGGAATATCTTCTGATGGAAATCCTGTTCGAACACTACTTCGTTAGGGGTCTTTATGATAGTAATACCGGGTTTTTCTGTAAACGTATGACCCAAGAGGGCTGGGTGTTTCAAAGCGGCGTCTTCAACAATGAGAATCTCTATATTCTCTTTTATCCCTTGGACAGTTACGTCGGCATTACATTTTCCCAGTGGTTCTATGTGAAAGCCACCTATACCTCGCAAGACTGGTAATTCGTCCAGGCTTGTATTCAGCTTCAAACGCTTTGCTTCTGATTCCCTAACCAAGGTACACTGGCTCCCTAAGTCTATTTGACAATTGATCGGCTGGTCATTTACAAATATTTCGAGGACGTACTTCTGATTAGTATTATCTGAATAGTCTACTAGAGCAACCTGCTTTTCATCCTTAACTTCACTACTAGGACGTTCAGTGTTTTGGATAGCGTGCCGCTTAGATCTACAATACAAATCTAAATGACCTTCGCGGTTACAAAGAGTGCATTTTGTTAGGGGTTTATTGCATTTAAAACTCTTGTGTCCTTCATCATTACAATTGTGACACTTAATGACAAAAGTAGACCTCTTATTCGCGTCAGATTTGTTCCGATTGTTATTTGACAAAGAGTTCCTTTTATCTTGCCCGGACCTATCCGCGGTTTCCCTACTAGTGGCTGGCTTAACAGTTTTAAAATATCCAAGCACATCTTCGGGTCCACGAAACCTAGCCGCTTGTGCTCCTATCCGCACCGCCCTATCGTCTACGCCGTGTAATAAGCAATCGACTGCTTTTCGACCTACGATACCACATCGGTTCAGGAGATTTATCTTTGCGTAGTAATATTGTTCAAGGGATTCGCCGTAACGCACACGCTTGGCCAACATCTGAGTTAGTAGTTCCGCATAGTCGTACCTACAGGGAAAAGACTCAATAAGCTTCCTTTTCCATTCTGTCCACGAGTAAAGCATCGTGCTCAGGCCTTTATACCATGTCTGAGCAAGTCCAACGAGTTTTGGTAGAGCAAAATGAATTGTTTCGCGTTCATCCCAATTATAAATCTCCGCGGCTTCCTCGACTTTAGTTAACCACGTTACTATAGTTTGTTCGGTAGATAAAGGATCGAATTCCGGAATCACGTTTGTTAAAGAAAGCTTAGAGGTCGATTGTCCCTTCACATTGTTGAGGACATTCAGGAATTTATTTAAGATGCTATGAGTGGCATCAGGCATCTCAACTTCCGCTAATTCACATTTTGTACGACATGAGGGAGAACGAGTTCGTCCTCGCTTCAATAAGCGTCTAATAGGAGTATCATAGCTATCACTGCTACTGCTGCGATGACGACGTCGTCCTACCCTCGTGACTTGGATTTTATCATCAGACGAATTGTCACGAAACCGTTTCCTACTACGATAATAATCACTAGAATCATCACGAAGTCGAGTTCTATCACGACCTTTATCGACAGGATCGTCGCGATATCGGTCCCTTCTACGACGGTTATAAGGTCGGTCCCTGCTACGATTTCGTTCGCTACCGTCTCTTCTTGATCGCCGGTTGTTAACATTTTTATTATAGTTTGGCTTTAAAAGAGAGTGCTTGCGGCTTTGCCTGTCTCCTACCAGACTCCCTTCCGCTCCCTCACTCTCGTTATCAGAATTACTTATTAAGCGTTTACGGACTTGCCTGATATTCAGACTCCCTTCCGCTCCCTCGCTCTCATTATCAGAATTACTTATTAAGCGTTTACGGACTTGCCTGGTATCCAGACTCCCTTCCGCTCCCTCGCTTTTACGAATTTGGCGTCGCTGCGGAGTCCGCCGTGGACCCTCGTTACGATCCAAACTTATCGGCTCATCCTCGTTATTGCAGCGACGTCCATTACCACTGCCCGTAGGCGATGAATCCATTATCTGTAATTGTGATTAAGATTAATGTATTTAACTTCAGTTTAATGATATTATTATGGTGGTAAGAAGATTAATTCATGATCAAAGTAAAATATTCATCGCCCAAGCAAGCATAGCATTTCCAGAGTGTAGCCCTGGCGAAATGAAATACCTGCTTTAAAACACATTATATATCCACGAGAGTACCCTGGCAATATATAATATGCTCAACGTAATTAATCAAGTCAATAGTTGTATTATGTGTATAAGGAAAGTATGTACCACATATCCAGAGAGTTGCCCTGGCAATATGGGATACATGCTTAAAATAGTCCGTTACATCTCCGTAGGAGTGCCTCGGCAAGATGCAACAAACCACCACATGACGATTTTAAACATAACCTAACAATTAAAAAAGTATGCATCCCATTTCCAGAGTGTCGCCCCGGCAAAATGGGGTGCATGCTTAAAATAGTCCGTTACATCTCCGTAGGAGTGCCTCGGCAAGATGCAACAAACCACCACATGACGATTTTAAACATAACCTAACAATTAAAAAAGTATGCATCCCATTTCCAGAGTGTCGCCCCGGCAAAATGGGCATGCTTTATAGAGGGTATTTATAAACTTTGTAAGTAAAACACGGCATAGCAGTTTCGTGAATTAGGTATCTTAAACATGATGGCGTGTCTTGTGACAATTATAGTCTTTTGAATTTCCAATAAATTAAAATGGTACTTACGTGACTATCGTTGTTTATCACATTAAAACACTTTATGGAGCTTTTCCTTTACAATGTTTGTCACGAGTGTGAGCAAAAGGATAAAAAGAAAAAATCTAATAAGCGTGGACGGGATTAACGGATGGGTTTAAACTGTCGTATTTCAAAACATTTTTTTTTTTTACGAGTTAAAATCCGCTGATCCCACTTCTGAAATGTAAAGAAAAGACTCCATAATGGGTTCAGAAAACATGTTATTTATTTCATAATATTAAATATTTCACAGTAAAAACAGCGTAAGGTTAAATACATTATTACCTTAAAATTAACACCAAGTAAACGCGTACACTATTTCCTTTGATGTTCACTAGAGCCCGCTCAACGATAGAATGACCCGAATAACCGGCATGATTACCCCCACAACTCCAAACTCCCGCCATAACGCGTGCCTCGCTCTGATTGGTTAGATATGCGCGGACCAATAAGAGCGATTCGGCGTTGCCAGTTCATAAAAACTGAAGCTTGCGAAGTAAAGTGTTGCCAGATAATAAATAAAAAGGTGTAATATAAAATACAGACGCTAACACTATTTCTTCCAATAGGTAGACATATCAGACGCTTTAAGTGAAAAAGAAAAAGTGAAGTTCACGGTACACACTAAAACAACATTGCCAGAGTTCCAAAAGTCTGAGTTTATTGTGGTGCGGCAACACGAGGAGTTTGTGTGGCTGCATGACCGATATGAGGAGAATGAGGAGTATGCGGGGTATATTGTGAGTAATTTATTATTTTTATACTAGTTGTGCCCAGCGGTTTCACCCGCGTTCCGTTAACGATGTCTTTATAGTTATTCTGTTCTTAGGGGCGGAGACAAGATTTTTTCTGTTGACTTTTTCAGGCAATTTTTTATTTTTTTCTCTGCGTAAGAATCATCCTCGTACTCCAAAGAATATTATAAGAAAAAATTACGAAATCGGTTGAGCAGCTTTCGAGATTTGCGCTTAGCAACATATTCAGCGATTCATTTTTATATGCGCCCCCGCGAGAAACGAACTTTCTTTTATATACATAAACTCCAAAATAAGTTTGTATGTATAATCAGATCCCACCGGCTCCACCCCGGCCAGACTTCGATGCCTCACGGGAGAAACTCCAACGCCTCGGCGAGGGGGAAGGCGCTCTCACACGCGAAGAGTTCCTTAAGATGAAGGAGGAACTTGAAGAGTAAGTGTTATTAATACGGGAAATAATAATGGGATTTATGACTATGTCTGTGAATTTGTATACATGCAGAGGAAGACCGAAAAAGAGATGGATGGATTGTGTGAAAGATGATATGAGAAAGAAAGGGGTGATTGCTTGCTGATCCCAAATAAATGAGAACAGGGTTGGGGGATGATGATGAGAATAAATTGGAACAATGTCAATCTTACTTCTGACTGACCTGGTGATCCGATGGTTAGTGAACCGAACTGGATTCTCATCTAGGATTTTTTTTTGTGTGATGTGCATCGTTTGTGTTTGGTGTTATTTATCTATAATATGTATGATTGGAAATGTATAAGTAAGTTTGTCAGTTGCCTGGTCACCATAAAGGCTCTGTCAGGCTCTGTCACTCACATCAAGCTAATTGCTACTAAAAACACTTTTTATCGTGATCATTGTTTCTTATTTAGTCCTTCTCTCTCCCAGTGAATACCTAGCAACCTTTAAGAAGACAGTCGCCATGCACGAGGTGTTTCTGCAGCGGCTGGCTGCCCACCCAGTGTTCCGCGGAGACGCCCACCTGCGCGTGTTCCTGGAGTACGAGCAGGATCTGTGCGCCAAGCCCAAAGGACGCATGGACCTGATTGGTGGACTGGTGAGGATATACATAAATACTATTGGTCCCCTCAGATTTAAACATGCCTGAAAGCGGAACCTTCCGACTGCAGTGTCACCTCCTGGGTCCTATGGTGTTTTCTAACCACCCAGGAATCCATTGCAATATACACAAAACTTTCAAAGAATTAGGTCCAGCCGTTTATGAGAAGTTTGGTGACTAACACACGTACAGAAAGATGTCAATTACTGACGAATCTAAGGCTAAGTCGTATGACCCCGAGGTCGCGTTGGCTTACTCCACATCCAACCAAATGGCATGCTACCTCCATGCAGTTTATTATTTTACTTAATATCTTTTACATTTGTACGCTCACATTTATGATAATATAATAATCCAGCCTATAAACGTCCCACTGCTGGGCACATGCCTCTTCCCTTCTAGGAAAGGCACTACATTAGCTGAGTCAGCCACCTTTCGGTATTGCATGTGCGTAAACATTTAAATACCTTGTACTAGCAAACCAGACTTTATATATAAAAATATCGATAACGTATTTAATTTATTTGTAGTTTTAAACACCTTTTCCCCCCACAGATGCGCTCAATGACGACCACAACAGATGAGATATACCTCGGCGCCACCGTACGTGACGTGAACGACTTCTTTGAGCAAGAGACTACCTTCCTACAAGAATACTACTCGCATCTCAAGGAGGCAGTCGTTAAAGTCGACAGGATGACTACCAAGCATAAGGGTAGGTTGAACCACCATTTTTGTCACATACTAGCTTAGCCCTGCGGGTTCACCAGCGTAATTAGGTTCCTTTTTGAACATGCTTAGCGATCGTGCGGCTCCAGCAATGGTGAGGACGACCCGAAATATAAAAACGTTCCCGTAATACATATTATTATGTATTCTTGTATTTTTGCAATGTTTTGATAATTGTTCTGCTATTCGAAGTGTTGACGAATAGTTAAAATAATGTACTATCGAAGTAATAAATCATGAAGTGTCCGTTTTTCTTACTGTAAACTGTTTTCTTGAGTATGTGTCGTGGTATCTGATTGCATAACACAAGTGCTTTAGCTACTTTGGGTTCAGGGCAATGTGTGTGGTGTTATCCACATTAATTACTTATTTACTTCACTAAAATGTTGTCAAAATAACACACAAATACACGCTCTAAGTAGTATCAATTATAATAGAAAATGAATGCTAAGATGACGAGTAGTAGAGATGATGGGAGACTGAACAAGCATTGCGCTGACCACAAATAATTGGGAACAGGGCAGGGAGATGATATTGATAGAGCTTCATATCATAATTATGATCTTAGGTACTTTGGTTAAGACCACGTCTTACTTTGAAGATACCTTATATTACAATTAATCTGGGAAAATGTCGAGAAGTTTCCTTCTTCTTTTCGTGAAGAATATTCAGTAAAACCTTATCATTATGTAAATACTCATTTAATAAATGAATGCCTACCTATTCTTTCAACAGAGGTAGCAGACGCCCATATAAGACTGTCATCATGTATCACGCAGCTCGCGACTAGAGAACAACCGCCCACCGAAAGGTTCCTTACAAGGGCGGCCGAGACGTTTGACAAATGCAGGGTAAGTAACTATGCTATATGTAAGGTGTTACCGAAAGGGTATATCTATCCAAAAGGAGTGAAGAGTACATCTGGTATAGAGTCAGATTACAAAATTTCAGCTTAAAATTAGTTAATTTAATAATTGATATCCATTTTTTCGCATCTATTTATTTGTATACAGGATGTTAAGAAACCGTGTCAGATCCGTTAAGGGGTTGTTAGGTATCGATATAGCTGATTACATTAATGTAAAAAATAATAAATGAATAAAAAAAAAAAATTATAACATAATTTTTTTTTTATCTCAAATGACGAGTGAGAGTGACGGCGTCGTTACAGGTTCTGCCAAATGATGATACAAAAGGCCACTATTAACACCGACTTATCTTCAAATTTAGGGATTTTGGCAGGTATTTCAAACTTCATTATTATTGTTATTATCATGAATATTCCAAATTTAATATTTTATTTGGGCATGTGATTGTGAACCCTATATCACCCTTTCGGGTTGGACAGGGGTTTCTTAACACCGTGTATATTATTAATTATTAGGCACCAAAAATTTATTCACACCTTTTTGATAGATATACTATACCTATTCGGTAACACTCGTATATAGGTATGTTTATCAGGTTTGGTTACTATAGTACAGGTTGCCTAGTTTGGGATCAGATGACCGTGTGTGAGTTGTCCCGAACTCATGTAACGGGAATTAGCGCGTACGTACTTTATTGGGTTTGACGTTTCGACCAGATTACACCGATAGCGCGCGATAGCCAAAATATGTAGCGCATAAATTTAAAACTTACTATTGTCCCAAGATATTACTATATTATATTAAATATTATTATTCTTATTTGTAGAAAATCGAGGGTCGCATGGCATCAGACCAGGACCTGAAGCTGGCCGACACTCTGCGCTACTACATGCGAGACGCGCACGCGGCGAAGGCAGTGCTGGTCAGGAGACTGAGGTTAGTTTATACTTTATATAATTACCTTATAAGGCAAATAACTTGAAAAAATCATTTTAGCAATATAAACGTCACTTACCTTTGTTATCGAACAAAATATTTATGTTAGGTGCAATCATAATAATCACTACATAGTATAAAACAAAGTCGCTTTCTTTGTCCCTATGTCCCTTTGTATGCTTAAATCTTTGAAACTACGCAACGGATTTTGATGCGGTTTTTTTTAATAGATAGAGTGATTCAAGAGGAAGGTTTATATGTATAATACATGCATAATAAAGTAGAGAAACACTGATAATCTTAGAGTTTTTTATGTAAGGTCGTAAATAAACACACTTTTTTGCGCTTACATTGCAAACGCTGGCTGAACCCTACGAGATAGATCAAAGTAATGTACTACAGTATTGTACACCTTAAAAAGGTCTACAAAAAAGTCTGGGATGGTATATGTCTATCTCTTGAGGATAACCCACAATAACCATTTTTATCCTTTATTTATTACTTATTAACGAAAAAGCGAAAATTTTAAGCAATACGGCATTAATCCTTATCCAATTAAGTACCTTAAATACATTGTGCATGTAATAAAGATCAATATGGCCCTTTACAGCATGTAATTTAAATGAATATTTTCGAAGATATTACAGATTTAAAATGCAGGGACATACATAGCGGTTGCGGCGGTACCGGCCGGGGGGCCGGGGAGCGCGTGCCTATACCAAATAGTGCGTCGAAGGCCGCGCTTCGCCCTACAACACTTTATGATTATGTAGTATATTTAGTATCAGCATTGCACCCGTGCAAAGCCGGGGCGGGTCGCTAGTATATTGATAAATCAAGACTTATAACATTAATAACACAAAAACGTTTTATTAGCAAATCTTAGAACTTTGTCGTAAAGGTAAACAGTTTAGAAATAGTGGAATAAAACAGTATAATTTACCTTAATAATATTATTCTTTTGCAGATGTCTAGCGGCTTACGAAGCGGCCAATAGGAATCTAGAGAAAGCTAGAGCTAAGAACAAAGACGTTCATGCGGTAAGTGTAAAATAAGTCACTATTATATCTGTTCGTAAGCCCACTGCTGGGCAAAAACACTTCCCAGATTCTAAATGGCTGACCAATTTAATCTGTTGTCAAATCAAGTGATCCCGACTGTGATTCGTTGGCCAACAGTCATTAACTAATTATTTTGTTGATCAACGTTGTAGAAACCAGCTGTTTTTTAACATTCAAGAAGATTGTGGTACTTATTTAGAAATAAGAAGAATTGCGGTTTTAGACTAAAAGTTTCATAAATAATAATAATAAATAATAGTTTTGTTATAATGTTGTGAGAAGCACGATTTGTGCGTTTATTGTATGTTTATCACATCACAGTGTTTTAGATATTTGTTTTTGTGTTTGCGGGTTACATACAAATATGCCAATGAATTGCAATGATATTATTTTTGATATTTCGACCTCCGTGGTCGAGTGGCGTACGCACCGGTTTCAAGGTGTCGCTAGCTCTGAGGTCCCGGGTTCATCCCCGGACGGGTTACGTAGAAAATCACTTTTCTACATTGTCTCGGGTCTGGGTGTTTGTGGTACCTTCGTTGTATCTGAATTCCATAACACAAGTGCTTACTTTGGGTTCAGAACAATGTATGTGATGTTGTCCGCATTTATTTATTATTATTTTATTATGTCGTTTAAAAGAAAATGTGGAATATCTAAATTTCCAATACATTTCCTTTATATTATGTCAACAATCACTGGTTTGTTTGATTAAGTTTTTGCGAAAATATACCTCGACATCTTTATGTTATAGTTTCCATGACAATTAAACATAAAACTGCTCAGCTGATGAGTCAATTAGGGTTGCCACAAAATATATTTGTTACAATAGTAATAAAACATCGAACCTTTTCAAACTATTTAAACACCGAGTTATCCGCAACTTTCTTAAAGTCGGGGTTTTCTATTTTTATTTTTATACGGCTTTTTTTCACGTTGCCTTTTATTGGCTTAATATAACCAGCATCACTTGTCTAAGTCTGACGTACTTTTTTGTATATAACGCAGCCATTGGATGTACAAGAGGTAAATGCCTTGTTTTATGTAGTGGGTAGTTGGTAGTAGTGTGTAATTATATGTGTAGTGTGTTAGTGTAGTGTGCTAGTTACTGTGTTTTTTTGTAGCGAGGCTGCAAAATAATATTGTGACCTCTGTTTACTGAAACGAAAATTTTAAGTTATTAAAATTCTCACTTAATTTTGAGATGTATTCAGCTGTAAGATGTTTTATATCACGTTAGGGTTTTTTTGCTGTGTTAATCAAAACCTTCTTTCCATAACTTCAAAGTTCCTCAAATAAATCTAAATTCGATATACTTGTGCTTTTAAACCAGTTATAAGTCAGAGCAAACCCTCTGACTTCAAAATTATTTAAAAGAATATTTGTGTCTGCTCACTATTTAGTTGTTCATTATTTAGCAAAATATGTCGAAGCATGCCATTAATTTTCGTAGATATTATCACCTAAACACAAACATATACTCACCCTATATTACAATACTAGGCGGAACAAGCTCAGGCCGACGCGTGCGCCAAGTTCGAGCAGCTGTCTGCGCGCGCGCGGGAGGAGCTCCTCGACTTCCGCACGAGGAGGGTCGCGGCTTTCCGGAAGAGGTAGTGTATAGCATTACTCTAACATATACATGCTCTATACACACAATACTAGGCGGAACAAGCTCAGGCCGACGTGCTTCCATATTAATACATAGTATTATCAGGCAGTAGTGCCACTGCTAGGCAAAGAACTAAGGTAACTGTCTTATGACTGGAAGTAAGAAAGGCCTTCTTTTCCTTCTGCGCGGTCTAGCGGTTCAATGAACGAATTTGTATGCACAAGGTTGCAGGTTCGAACCCAGGCAAGTACCAATGTGGCTTTTTCAAAGTTATATGTAGGTACCTACTTTCTTAATTATTGTTCTAAGACACTACTGACAAACGGTGAAGGAAAACATCGTGAGGAAACCTGGATTCCAAAATTTGGGATCTGAAATCGCCGATCCGCAGAGAGCAAGCGTGGTGATCAATGCTCATGCTTTCTCTATATGGGAAGAGGCCTGTTCCCAGCAGTGGGACGTTTATATCCTCGATTATTATATATATTATTATATTTTTAAATAGTCATATTAGACTTAAAGGTTTAACCCAGCCGTGGGAAAACTACAGAGTTTGCCAGCCGCAGGGTTAGAAATCATCTCATATAAGATCCCTTGTTGACCTCTGCAATGTGGTCGAGTGGCGTAGCAGTTTTCAAGGTGTCGCTCTGAGGTCTCGACTTCGATACCTGGACGGGTCAATATACAAAACCAGATACCCTGCTATGGAAAAATCTATGAGAGTACAGATATGAACAGTCCAAAGTACACTCGTTTTTATACATACAATTAATTACCCTGACAATATGTATAGCCACGGAGCAAGCTTATTTTCTTCTTATACATAATTATATGAAAATTCCATGCAAGTACTTTTAATATACAACTTTAACCTTTTCGCAGCCTACTGGACCTAGCAGAGTTGGAGATCAAACACGCTCGTTCGCAACAGGAGTTGTTCAGGAAATCCCTGCAAGTGCTTAAGGAGTGCCAGTGAACATGTACGTTATATGTATAATATATGCTATGCTATTCCAATGTATGTAGGTTTGAGCCTTTTTGTGTGTACTGACTGTAAAGTTGTTCTATATAGTAAAAATGTCACTGGGTTACAGGTCTGAATCGATCGTCGGTATATGGCAAATGATTTATCACAATCAATGGAAGGGGATAAAACTCGATCGAAATCGAGCAATCCATTTCATCTATGTTGGACGATCGATTAGTGTTGTAACACCCTTAAATAAATTTAATAGAGCCTGCCTTAACTTAATACGCATCCCTAGTTCGTGGCTCAATTAAATCTTGCACTTTATAATATAGCTAAAAGCTCTTCAGCCAGTAATAAACAAGTCGGCTCAACCTCACAATATAAAGTAAAATTATTATTTAAATTACATACTCTCTTAGTAGAAATATTTATTTGTATGTATATTTTAAAATATTCAATACATTGTAAAAACATCCACATAGTTGTACCTATGTAACATTACTAACTTTTCAATTCATATGTACTTTAGGAAAAAAAAAACACAAAAAAAATATTAAACAGCTAAAACACAATATTAAAAAAATAAAAAAGTAATATTATTTCCACAGAAACAGTCTCGTATAGTTTTGTAATCGATTAAGTTGAGATTACTCGATTAAAAAGTTATTTAAATATCTCAATATAGCATTTTATACATATTTATGCATTTTAGTTAGCTGTATTTTATAAACTGATTATTTAATATGTAATAGAATGAAATGAAAGTGTCTACACATATGTACACATTTTTCTTAGATACTTAGATTTTGTCTGCAGGCAGAAATGACTATTGGTTGCCGTGAAAAAACTGACTGGGACAAGCAATAGGTATGGGCGTTATTTCACGTCACTAGTTACGATAACTGGCTACAGGGCATGTAGCCGATTAACTAGTTTCGAGTCTCAGATAATCACGTGATTTTTGTAACTAGTTACATTACAATGCAGTGATCGAATGAGAAACGAGAAACGAAACAACTACGTTGCCTGCGCATGTGACTTCTTTCGCGCGTATTATGTGACCCTACTAGTTATTTATACTGACTGATCGGCAAAGCGAGCCGAGAGTTCCCGAAATTACTTAGTTAGTAAAAGTTATACCTAGATACCGTGACTTTGTAAAGTGTAATATAGATGAAAAACTAAACACCTAGTGTTATATTGAAACATAGTAAATTTAAAAAAACTTAAAGTTTACGTAACGTAATTTAACCGTTTTGTATTTTCGTTTCACTAATAACTGTAATACTTTAATAAAATCACCATGTCGAATCACCGAATAGAATATGAAAAATCACTAGTTACAAAAATCACTAGTTGTAAACTACAGGTGACGCGTTCGAAGTAACTACCTAGTTTCGTTACGTTTCGCGAAAACCACGTAACGACCCATACCTAACAAGCAATAGACAATTGAGTTTGGTGTCAACGTAATCATCGCCACCTTAGAGTATGAAAAAGAAAACTATAAGAGTGCGCATATCAGAGTATGAACTGTGAACACCAGTATGAACAAGCGTCATCGTAAAATTAGTGCCAAAACTATCTTAACACCTATTAATATTGGAACCATCGATATTTTCGCGTAAACGTCTGTCGTCTCATGTAATATGACTTAAATATAAGGCATAAGGGTAGTACACCCTTAGCACATACAGCCAAAAATTATCTTATGCTCGGTACAATAAGCTATTAGCGATACGTGCACTCCATAATTTTTTATGCATACTCTAAGATCGCTACTATTGGTAGAAAGTGGTGTTTTATGTCCACGAATAAATTATTAGATGAGATTTAATACCAATTCGCAGTAACAAAAATTTTCTCAAGTCTAGATTTCTTCACCAATTTTTACTTTCTGCTTCAAAAATATAAATAAAATCTTATTTCCAAATGTGTACACACTTTACTACGATGACAATTTTCGGGTATTTTAGTTGATTTAAATATTAACTGTAATCATAAGAATTGATTATGCTAATCATAGATTAGTTTAATCGATTTAGCTTTTTTTTGTACGGTGCAAATGTATTTTTTATATTTATGTTATTTTTTTACGTGTAACGTGGACCAAAATTTATTTTGTTTATTTTTTACATTATGTCCCATGTAATTATATGCACTATTATAGAAAGTTAAGAATTTATTGGTTATATAAACCGATTTCTTGTGTACCAAAAAATGGCTACCGTTTAAAGATCAAATAAATTCAATAATTAAGTATGTATTCACGCTTTTTATTACAGTGTGCAGATGAAGAAAAAATCTTTATATGAAATTCACGTCAAAAAACAATAATATACTTATTAGTATAAGTAATCAAAATATATTAAAAACTATCTTACCACAAAGTCAAACAACTGTTTAATCTATACTTATAATAAATCTGTAGAAGTGAAAATTCTGTACATTGAAAATATCGAAAAAATAAATGGCGGGGGGTGTTACTAGACCGACATCGAACCGAAAAGTGTGGAAAAAAAAAATTTTTGTCTGTCTGTTTGTTCAAGTATCACGCAAAAACTAGCGGTTCGATTACGATGAAACTTGGTATAATTATTCTTTATTATCCTGGGCACCACACTGGGTAGTTTTTATTCCGGAAAAGTATAAACAATAAAAAACAAGTTTAATTTTGCGGTTAAAAACTCATTGATAAGTTTCGTCATCCACGCGAACGAAGTTGCAGGCACAGCTAGTCTTACATAATTCTGACAACCAGTCTAACTATGGGATACTGTGTTACCCAGTAAAATGTGTTGTGGAGGTCAGATAGACAGTCGCTCTGTAACATACGGTGTTCAGCTGTCGGTGAGACTGGAAGCAGACCACAAAATAGTGGGGGAAAAGACTCTAAAAATATGTTTTTCTTAAATAGTTGTTTGAATACTTTTGTGGTATAATAGTAATAGACTTTTTAGTTGTATTTAACTATGATTATCATGTAAATGTGGTGTTAAGTTTAGAAAATCACTTGTTTTGGCTATGCAATTATTTTAAAGCGATTCGTTTGTAGAAAGACAAGTTTCTACATATTATTCTGTAATTTTACCGATTCTGATGGCGATTTATAGTTAATTTTAATTCGTTAATTTGACGCTTTAAAAACATGTTATTCCTCCAGTGATAGTTATTGAATATAAAAAAAAAACTACAAGTATCATAATAAAAATAATGAATATGTAAAGATCTATAATATTTAAGGCATGACATGCGTATTACAAATATCTATTTACAATTCAATACTTAAATCTAATACAAGAACAAACACTTACAACTATACTAAAATTAAATCTTATATAAATAAATAAAACTAACACGCGTCAAAAAACTCATCGTCATCCTTGTCAATGGCGGGAAACGTGCCCAGAAGGCTGGCAGCATTGCCACGTTGAATGGCTATGCCGATTATGAATATGTTGATTTGTTTAATTAATGTCATAAAATAAAAAAAAAAATTCTAAATGCTAGTCTTTTTGTTCTTGTCTTTCTATAAACAATCGCTTGAGAAAGTCTTCGTACTTGTATGTATCTTGTAAGAGAAACGTGTTATTTTTAAACGTTTATATTTTAAGAAAATATATGATTATCCATATTTAATTTGGGTTTTATTTTATTTTACTATCCTTTTCCTACCGTATTGCTTTGACAATAAGCTGTAAAAAACTATAATTGATTTGACATAAATAATTATACGGTACCACCTCTGTGGTACCATATTTATGATATTTTTTTTTCGATCCATAATGTCTGCAAATATCGCGTAGCAAACATACAAACAGATTCGAATTGAGGACCTCCTACTTTTGAAGTTGTTTTTAGATTAATAAATCGGTATATTCTTTCATTGCTGCAAAGACCTGTATTATTTTGTATATGTTTTCTTACCTGAATGGGTTTTTGACCAGAAATAAAATTATACGCATTAAAAAAAAACCAACAAGATTATTAACAAAATTATATTATTATGTATTTAATATTTACACAATATACATTGTACTGTACAAAATCTTAAAAGTAAATTGTGTTTCTTTTTTAATATCTATAAAAGCTTGGTTCTTCATTATTAACTTTTAAAACTATCGCGCTGCATATTTACAGTTATACAGGGTGTTAAGAAACCCCTGTCCGACCCGAAAGGGTGATATAGGGTTCACAATCACATGCCCAAATAAAATATCAAATTTAGAAAATATATGATAGAAACAATAATAATGGATTTTGAAATAACCATTTTATGCCCCGAAATTCCCTAAATTTGAGATTAAAACAAAAACTACATATTATAACACCAATTTCTTCGGTATTTTTGGGGGCCTTTTGTTTGGTAATAAGGTAGCATCTGTGACGACGCCGACTCTCTCACTCAACTATTGAGAAATTATTTTTTTTTCTTTTATTTTTCATTTTTTTCCACGTTTTTGTTATCAGAATCGATACCTAACAATACCTTCACGGATCGGACAGGGGTTTCTTAACACCCGGTATAATTCACGGGAATTAGCGCGTACATGCATAAATACCTTTTGGGCTTGACGTTTCGATCGGGTTACACCGGCCGTGGTCGCAAGCTGACTAGTAGTCTGCTTGCGACAAAAAGGTATTTATGCATGTACGCGCTTATTCCCGTGAATTATATTTTTTCTTCATTGTTTTGTGATTTAATATAGGTATGATAAGTACCTATAACGGTACCGATTTTTGTCAAGTTGTCTGGTTCAAAGGTCAGTTGTCAGGGGCTCCTACATTTTTAGGGTTCTTTACCCGTATGTGTTTACGCCCTAAGATGTTTATCAGTTGTCTGGTTATAGCTGGCTCTGCCTAGTTTGGAATCAGATGACCTTTTCAGATACAACTTTTTACCACGAAAAGAGGAATGTAATAAGTTTGACGTGTCGGTCTAGGTGTTTGTCTGTTTCAGCGTAGCTCCTAAACGAAAGGACCGATTGTGATGCGATTTTTTTTTTAGAAAACTGACTTTAACTAGATGGTAGCTATAATTTTGAAAAATCTTAAAAAGATTTTGAGTGTGACAATTTTTATAAAAAAATCTGGAGTTTTTTTTATTTTATTTACGTACAACTTTCAACAATTAACTACGCGTATATCTCAATAGCATAGTCCAGTCTATAACTCCTCTGGCTCTTAAGTCTGAGCTCCACGTATTTGTAGCCGACGCCTCCAGCCGTCACGTTGACAGATGCTTCGCTGTTCTGGTAGTCGTAGCAGCTTATTGCCTGGGAAAACATTTAAAAATGTTGTAACTGTTGGTTTATGGTCTTTTTGAAGAATTCGCTTAAAAGTAGTTTAATTTCAATATTGAAATTAAACCACAGTTCGCCGGTATGTTTAGGTCCCATGTAATAGGGGGCGAGCCTATTGCCACTAACCGGGCACGAATCCAAACTCCGACCTGCTACTGAGAATTTTATAGAAAAACCCAATAACACCTTGGTCGACTAGGGAATCGAACCCAAGACCTTTAGCGTAGCAGTCGCGCTTAGCACCACTAGGCCAACGAGGCAGTTAAAATAAAACAACTAAATAAATACCTTTATCGGCAATGTTACATTATACGTAAAAGCTTTTATCCTCTTCTTAAGCGGAATCGCTTCATATTTCACTCTATCACGAAACACTAGCTTAGTGTCCTTGCTTTGCTCGCCAAAGAAATAAGTGGAAGTCATCACAGAAGTAACTGTCATTATTATTAGCACACACAATGTTATAGTTAACTTCATTTTATTTTTAACACTGTTTTTTACTTAGGCACTATGTCTGATTGTCTTTGCTTGATTTGAGCGGGAAACACTGAAATAAAAGAAAAAATAGAGATTTATTATGTTTCAATGGTAGATGACTGTGAATTAAAAGTTTAAAAGCAAAAATCTATATTGTCCGACAGTAACAAACTAAAAAAATAGACATATTTTAGTTTATTTTCAATATAATATAACAAAGAAAAAACAAAGCGAATCAAAGTTCGTTAATACGGGCTATTAACATCATGATTTTGCACAAAACGCACAATTTCAATCAAAATATTATCGTGATTATTTAGTTGCGTAGTATGAAAAAATATATGGCTAATATTTCATGATAAATAAATCTAATAGACATTAAAAAAACGACAACAATATTATTAGACAACAACTAACAAATTAGTAACACGAAAGATATAGGTACATTCTACATATGAATTTACCAAAGTTATTTAAATACTAGCTGTGCCTGCGACTTCGTTCGCGTGGATGACGAAACTTATCAATGAGTTTTTAACCGCAAAATTAAGTTTGTTTTTTTATTGTTTATACTTTTCCGGGATAAAAACTACCCAGTGTGGTGCCCAGGATAATAAAGAATAATTATACCAAGTTTCATCGTAATCGAACCGGTAGTTTTTGCGTGATACCTGAACAAACAGACAGCAGACAGACATAAATTTTTTTTTTTCACTTTTTTGGGTTCGGTGTCGGTCTAGTAACACCCCCCGCCATTTATTTTTTTGATATTTTCAATGTACAGAATTTTCACTTCTACAGATTTATTATAAGTATAGATTGAAAACGCGACGTGACAGTTCAAATGTATAAACAAATGAACTGAGAGTAGACATTTTTATTTTAAACAAATTCCTACGCATTGTTCAATTGTTTAAAATATTTTGTGGAAATTTCCTTCCTTATAATCTGGTTAGTATATTATAATAATTATATCATCACTGATAATTTTAAATAAGGTGTGATTTGATACAATATGTATGTGCCTTCGCATCTTATTTTTATACTATCACTACTTTTTACGTAGGTAGGTAAATGTGTACCTAAGAGTGATTAGGTATTTTTCTTAATTTTAAATGTATAAAATATTGTTGTATGTTTTCCAATTTTCGGGAGGGTGGGTACCTAAAGTTGTGTCTTATTTTTAAAAGGCTTAAAATGGTTATGTACTACGGTACTACTCATTTCGATTTTATGTTTTATTTTGTTTATTTGTTACGGGATATCTCCGTCATGTCATCCATAGAGTTTACCTCATAGGTGGTCCCATATACCTACATTTCACAGAAGTCGGTTGCTTTTTACGAATGTGTTATATAATTTTTTTAATCATCTACATTCTTGTTTCATGTAAGCGAAGTTATTTAATAAAAAACCGGCCTAGAACGGCATGTATCTTCCAGAACAGGCTAGGCTCACAATATGAAGGTCGTTATACATAGATACAGTGCATGAATTGTCACCGCGGTTACAGCACTGGCCTATATATTCTAATTGAATAGGTGCACCTCGAAAATAGTAGAAGCTGCTATTTTTAGATGCAAGTTAAGTAGGGTGGACCTAGTCATGATTCCGAGAAAGGTGTTAAAACGTCGGGGTCAAAACAAATTATTTATTTGTAAAAATGATCGTATAATTCATAGGTATATGTAATCAATAAAATAAAAAAGAGGGGCTCGTGGCTAAGTGTAAGCCTTACGGTTTGACCGATAATACAGGTTAAGCCGCGCTCGACGCGGTTGGTCCGTGGATGGGTGACCATTTATAACATACCGAGACCCCTCCGTGTTTCGGAAAGCACGTTAAACAGTAGGTCCCGGCTGTCATACATAGATATTTGGCAGTCGTTAAGTCAATTCTGACAACCAGTCTTACTATGGGATAATGTGTTTCCCAGTAAAATGGGTTGTGGAAGTCAGACAGGCAGTCGCTCCATGTAAAATACGGCATTCAGCTGAATCCGGTAAGACTGGTAGCCGAGTAGCCGACCCCAACATAGTTGGGAAAAGGCTAGGCAGATGATGATGATGTAATCAATAAAATATACATAGTACTATATTCTTTGGTCTGTTTGTGTTGTACGACTTCGTAACCAAACTACTGAACAAATTGTAATGAAATTTTGTAAAAAGTAAGTTTAGACCCCAAGTAGGAATGCTACATTTAGATGATGCTACATTTAGATGATGGCCACATTCATACGACGGTTATTCTTATATCCTATCTTGGGGTTCTTATGAACTTACCCGATTCTTGGAATTGAAGCTTACTCCACACAAAATTTTATGAAAATTAGTAAAGTAATTTAGACGCGAAGGCGTAACAGACAAACTCACTTTCACATTTATAATGTTATGGTCAGATCAGAGGTAACAATAAATTTTTAAAATATAAATCTTTTAGTATCACTTTATAAAGACGTTTTTTTTTAAGTTTCTTTTAAGTAAGACTGATATGATGTTTACTGCTACGGTAAGTGCATTAACAGATTTATCTCTAAGCGTAATTTCGTCTACCTAGATAACCTTTGCATTGATAAAAGAGATAAATGGATCGAAATATTTTATTTTTTTTGCATTATTTATATGTAAGGAATATGTTCATGCTATTTAGTATGTGTTTGTATTTAATTTGTACGAATAGGTAGTAGGTATATCTGCAGTCAACATAAAGGAATAATAAACTAAAAATATTAATCGCGTACTTACCGAAACATACCTACATATAAATAAATATCTATACCTATGTAAAACAAAATCTATGCTAATATGTGTATATAGTATACTTACACTTCACTATAATTGTACCAAAAAAAAAACAATATATTCCAAATGAATCACATCATTCACTTATCCACAGATTTGTTTAAAAACCAATTTGTATTTCCGTTTCAATAAAATATAAAAAACACAACACGTTCTTTAAACATTCACATATAAATCGTTAAAATACAGTTTTTATTCAAAAACTAACACCTTTTTTATTTACCAAAAGTCACAAAAAAAAATAATATTATATATTAAATGCGTTTAGTTCGCGACACGACTGTCTGGTTAGCGCGCTTACTATGATATGCAAAGTTTTCAAAGAGTTGTCATTTTTAAATCGATTGGCTAGCCTTCAGAAATGTTAACACCCTATGATTACAGTACTAATAAATATTTAAAACCTTGATGTTCAAGGCTAAATTGAATAGTTGGATTTTCTTTTGATTTTTTCTAGGTTATCTACGAAAAAATGGTATTTTGTAAGACGCAATGTTCCTGATAGAAGCTCTCAAATATTTTTAATATTTCTATTTAAGTAATTTTACCTATTTTTATTGAAATTTAAATATTGATTGAACTAACATACTTTTTAATTTATTAAATTCAGAGTGGAAACTGATCCACCTGCGCTAAAATTACTGGTTGTGACTAAGTAATTTGCTACTTTATAATATATCGTGGAATATTACCTACGTAAGCTTTCGTTATCTACTATCTACTACTATATTACTATGTATCTACTAGTTTAGTAGTTACCAAGGTATTGTAATATATCATTATAATAATAATATCTTGGGACAACTTACATTTCAAAAATTAAGTCATCTGATCCAAAACTAAGCATACCTTATACTATGGTAACCAGATTACTGATAAACATGCTTATATATGTCTAAATACATACATATTTTAGATTATTTAAAGTAGTAGTCTAGTTCGTCTAGTTTGACGACCTGGACGCACCGGTTTTCAAGGTGTCGTTAGCTCTGAGGTCCCGGGTTCGATCCCCGGATGGGTCAATGTGGAATCCAACTGTTCTACATTGCCTGGGGTCTGGGTGTTTGTGATACCTTCGCTGTTTCTTAACTCTATAACACAAGTCTTTTAGCTACTTACTTTGGGTTCAGAGCAATGTATGTGATGTTGTCCGCATTTATTTATTATTTAATAGTCAAAAGTCAATTTAGCAGATATCTACAGCTAACTATGCACAAACATATCTAACGCGTAATATTTATGCATTAATATCGTTTGAGCTTTCCAATTACTAAATAACAACACCTCGAAGGATGTATCAATTTAATGAAGGTCCGACATACGCAGTTACGGTAGAGAAACGCAATAGTTACTGTTAAATAAACAGTATGTTGTTATACAAACATAATGGCCTTACACACGATGCGTTGCGTTGTCGCCGCGTCGTAGCTCCAAAATATTTTTTTAACTTTGAATAGGCCGTTTCAGGCAATTTCAAATCGGTTAATAACTACCTATGCATATAAAAAATTTAAGAAGCCCCCGACCAGTTTGTGGAAAGATTTATAACGTTTAAAATATTGAACCGATCTTCATGAATTATAGATAAGAACTATCTGGATTACGATAGCTTTCAAATAAACGCATCATAATTGGTCCAGTCGTTTAGGAGCCACGATGCCACAGGCAGACCAAAACGCTAAACTTATAACACTCCTCTTTTTGCGTCGGGGTTTAATGACTCTAGTTGCTCCAACGTTTTATAAACAAAGATCAAACGTATGGCTTACTCAGTTGTGCGGTCGTGCGAATCATTTTTAACTAAGGGCCTTACATAAATACGATACAATTAAAATGATAAATATAAATCAATATACATACCTTTGCTCGCCGTAGATTTCCACGACATGAGGTCGTATTTTGTTTATGTGACCTTTGCTCGCCGTAGATTTCCACGACATGAGGTCGTATTTTGTTTATGTGTAACAGCCCTAAGCCGTTGCGTGTGTCGTTGCTAGGTTTTAAGACAGGTCTTAGGTATTATGTTTTGGGTATTATAAAGATCTCAACTATATATTGAAAAAATATCAACAGTCTAATACTTAGGTAAAGATTTGTCAGTTATTTTTATTAACAGACCGCACAGATACCCTTCGCCGATGCATTTTAAAATCACTGCGTACGCAACGACAACGCAATACCCCGTGTGTAAAGGCCCTTATTCTCCATAAATCGGCCTATGTAGTTTCGTCACAATCGTTATAAGATGCGTCAGTTTTAAATTCGAAGATATACGACCGTTTTGTGTGTGAGCTGCAATGGCCTACATCCTGGGCCTCGATTCAGCTATTTTAAATACATGTCAGTGGTCGGTCAGTGTACTTGTCATTGAGCCTAATTTTCGTATTCAGATAAGCCTACAATAAAATCTCATTGAACTCTCGAAGAGAATGATCGAAAGACCAATTAATGATCGTAATGACAGCTAGCAGAATGTCAATTATCTTAAAAATGACCAAATGAAGAAGGTCATTCGGTCAATTCAAGCAAGTGTTATATCTATCTATAGCTGAATCGAGGCCCTGTTGATTCGCCTAAATGACGTTCCGGGAATTTTTGTCATAGTGTTTGTTCCTCTTTAAAGGACTAAGTCATGGTAATTTTGTATGGTGTGATGTTGTTTAGATGTCGCGTGCTGTAGAAGGTATAATCTATTTTTAACCGACTTCCAAAGGAAGAGGTTCTTGATTATTTTTTCGTTTCTGTTTTGATTTTTAAGTTGTATTTTTAGGTAGTGTGCTGATTGGCTTTCGCGGGTCGATAGAAGGTAAAATCTTTTTTTTAGCCGACTTCAAAAGTTGTAGGTTCCCCATTCGAATCTATGATTATTTTTTACAACCGACATCAATAAAAAATATGTAGGTCTTCTAAGGCCATTCACAATTGCTGGAGAGATCGCATAACAAACACACAAACGAATTGAGAACCTCTTTATTTAAAAGTCAGTTAAAAATCCTTCTGCGTAACGCAGTAAGATATAAAGTTGGTACGGAGTTACGTTGCTTAGAACAACAAGAAAGGACATCATTATAAGCTAATTACTGTCACGCTAATCGTTATTCACGCAGGCGGAGCTCGGAGTGAAAGTTAGAGTAAACAGGTACTGAATAATAATAATATTCCCATAGTTGTCCCAGGATATTATTATATTATTTCGGAACAACTCGCACACGGTCATCTGATCCCAAGCTAAGCAGAGCTTGTGTTATGGTAACCAGACAACTGATAAACATACTTATATATTTCTAAATACATACATATTATAGATAAATTACACCCAGACACAGAACAAATGATTGTGCTCATCACACAAACATTTGTCCTGGGTGGGAATCGAACCCACGACCTCCGGTATAGCAGTCAGGGTCACTAACCACTAGACCAAAAGGCCCGTCAAATGTATTATGTATGTATTGTCAAACATGTAAAAATCAGCACAGGGGTCATTGTCCAGCCAAGTTCATTGTTAAATGATTAAAAGGTCAGCGAACACATTTTATAAAGGACATGTAATCTGTTTTTGAGTTGCCCGACTCGCAGACCAAATCACTAAGATTGTTTGCTACGCGATATATCTGAAAATTCCATACCACTAAATCTTATGAAAATTATACGGTAGGTAGCTCATTTAAATCTCATCCTAATCGATACAGTTGTTTAGTTACAGAAATGTTAAAACGAAACTGCTTATCTTGTAGGTACTTTCTCGTTAAAATAAGAGTTTTTTTTTAAGTCGGTTTATGTGTAGTCAGCTATCTATTCTTTAATAAAAGCTATCGTTATGTAAATTAAGTTAACTGTTAACTAAAGTTCTGGTCTGAAGTCTTGGAAATACAATGTCACTATAATTCGTTCCATGAATTGTAATCGATACCACACTTAGCTGTTTAAGTGTGTATGCTAATCATTGGGTTCGATTCTCGGAATTGCCTTTCAGAACCTACAATTTAGCTGTATATCATAAATTATTTCTATAGCCTAGATTATAGAGAAATTGTAGATTAAAAGGCACTGTTCAAGGTCTCTATAATCCTGAATAGTACCGTTACCTACTTAACTTCAGTAAACACTAGAAAACATTTTATGGTCGAAGGGTCTTTGCCCAGCTGTGGGATAAGATGAAAAAATAATGTTAACCTTTTACAAGTTAGCGAATATGAAAACTGCATCGTATTCGGTCCAGTCGTTTTGAATTAACGAAGGCACAGACAGTGACACAGAAATAAAGATACACAGGGCAAACTTCAATACGTACTCTCGTTTTTTGGTGGGGTAAAAAATATAGGTACATAAAACTACTTTTAACGGCTTCTATCGCGGTTTATTTAGATTTTACTTCCCTTGGTTTCGACGCCTTTGCAAGTGTCATGGTCTCGGGCAGTAGTTAACGTATTTCAATGTCTAACATTCGCGTAAATCTCAAAAAACAATAATTACATTAAACAAATATTTCACATAACTTTCTTTATAAGAAGTTTAAATGAACACCAACGAACGCGCCCGTAAAAATGCGTTGCCATGACAACCGTTCGCCACAACAAAATTTAATCTTCAAAACAAACGAGCGAATAACTTCATACAGGATTTTTATAAAAAAAGGTTTTAATTATAATTACAGTTATTAATTATAATAGCAATAGTGTTTTAATTATGATGTAATGGGTGTAATTCAATAAATAATTCATCTTTGAATTTGGGTAAGTTTTTAATGTTTGGCCTAATTATTTTAATTAATTGTCCTCATTTCTTTGCAAGCCTTGAGATTTATGGTTTATGATTGTATGTCAAGGAGTATTTACATAAATGTTTATTAATATATAATTTACCTGTAGAATATTTGATGAGAGATGGAGATTTGATTTTTATGCTTTACTGAAACGGAAAAATTAAGAATAGACGAAATAGCAGCTTTTAATTTCTTTAATTAAATAATTATCAATATAACAGATTCTAGATAAATGTCTTTTGTAATGTACTTAGTATTTTTTTTTATAATTTTAAATACCAGGTCACTTTGGTCAGTCTAATTTATGTACGACACAACGCGCGTGAATTAAATTTCGAAAAGTAGTTTATTTGAACCTTTTTTTAAGCCTTCTTTTGTTTCTTGTACCTATGACCTAAAATAAAATTTAGTCGGGTATAATAATTAATTATATTTTTTTTACATTTTTTATTCCACTGAAAATAAAAGCGTTAAAGCCAAATTAAATTAATTGTTCAGTATATTGAAAATTAAGTTTATTTTTGTAATAACACAACCTATAAAAAAGGCAAATAGTTTATACATTACTAATTTATTAAATATTTTCAGATTTACCATCTAAAATAACAGTTATAATTATCGATATAACAGTTACAAGTAACTGTTCCTGTAATATATTATATCAATAA